>VZTT01076577.1:52828-89398 GCA_013400855.1 Buphagus erythrorhynchus
GCTGAGCGGCGGCCCCGGGCCGCTGGGCGGGAGCCGGCGCTGGGCTCCCCCTCCGCCGCGGGGCGCGGCCCAGCCCCCGCCCGCCACACGCACACCCCCTCCGCCGCCCCCGGCCATCCTCCACGGGTTGGTTTCCCTTCGGGAACCACCGGCCGGGGGCGGGAAGGGGACGGAGAGGAGGAGGAGGAGGAGGAGGAAGAGAAGGAGGCGGAGAAGTTGTCTTGGCCACGGAGTGGGTACCGGGAGTACCGGGGATAAGGGCTTATTGGGAGGGAAAAGTTAAATTTATTCTTCTGAAGGAGACCCAAAGATTCCCGACAAAATTTTAAGAGCTTTTCATAGAATCATCAAGTATTCTTAGCTAGAAGGGACTTACAAGTGTCATCGAGTCCAGCTGCCGGCCGTGCACAGGACACTCCAAGAGTCACCATGTGCCCGAGAGCGATGTCCAGACGCTTCTTGAGCTCTGCCAGCTCTGGTGCTGTGACCACTGCCCTGGGGAGCCTGTTCCAGTGCCCAAACACCCTCTGGATGAAGAACATTCTCCCGATATCCAGCCTAAACCTCTCCTGACACAGCTTCAGGCCATTCCACTAATACGTTTTAAGAATAAATTTGAGAATAAGTGTAACCTGTTTGTGCCTGACTCACTGATTATGGGATCCTAGCCCGACACCACATCCCCTGGCTGGCAGAGCATCTGCCCCCATGTAGGGGTGCCCGCAGCTGTGGGAGAGGTGGAGCAGAACCTCCAAGGGCAGCCTGGTATCGCTGCTGATCAATTTATCACATCTGAGTAAAAGTGTAAAACTTCTGGCTACCTGGCTATCTGTAAAGCAACTATGTTACGTCAATATTAGACCATTTTTTAGCTAAACATGAATAAAACAAAGTTAAGAAAGATCTCCAGACTAACAAATATGAATGCATGTTGATTGTGATGTTCTAAACAAGATTTATCTTATCTGTTCATCTGTTGTTCCATGACTTTTTGGCCAGTTCCAATCTAATTTGGAGGAAGTCATTATGGTCCTGTAAGTTTTGTGCAAATTGATATGTCACCGAGGAAATAAACCTAAATTTGTTTCCTCAGTGAAGGAATAGTAAGAAAAAAGCTCAGCTCTTACACGTTCTTGTAGCAACAAACAGCGAGTCAGTGTGTATATATTAGCCATCCACTTTGTGTAGACATAGTTCCAGACTGCTTGATAGGATTTTCAGAGGGCTTATGGATAATAAATTTTAGTTATAATTAAGCCTATTTAAGGGCTGAAGAATTGAAATGAACAGAATCCCATGGCTTCATTAGTTCTGTTGTTCACAGCACAGCCTCTGGAATAGCAATGGAATACTGGGGAATGCCAGGGTACTAAAAATAAAGCTTACATTGAACATATATTTTAAAAAGTTTAAGGAGGATGACACAGGCTAGCAGTTTCACAGTTTGACCCAGATTAGGAGCAGAATTGTGGAAGTGCTGACCTTGGATACAGTCATTAAATGCCAATAATTAAATGCCAGTCAACATATTTTTATGAAAAATATTTGATTAAATGTGATTGAATTTAACCTTGGTAGATAAAGGCGGTAATGTTGAAGTATTGGCTTCCATCTGATGTGAAGCAGTATGCTATTCTCATAAATACAATGAGGAGTGCAAATTCTGTGTAGTTCACAGAATCATAGAATTACAGAATGGGTTAGGTTGGGAGGGACCACAGTGGGTCATTGGGTCCAACCTCCCTGCTCAAGCAAGGTTATCCTACAGCACATGGCACAGGATTGCATCCAGACAGCTCTTGAGTATCTCCACTGAGGGGGACTCCAAACATCTCTGAGAAACCTGTTCCAGTGCTCGGTCACCCACATAGAAAACAAGTTTTTCTTTGTGTTCAAGTGGCTCTCCTTGTGCATCAGTTTCTTCCTGTTGCCTCTTGTCCTGCTGCTTGGCACCACCAAGCAGAGCCAGGCTCCATCCTCTTGATGCCTTCCCTTTAGATACTTGTAGAAATTGATGAGGTGCCCTTGCAGTTGTCTCTTTTCAAGGCTGATCAGGCGCATCACCCTCAGCCTTTTCTCATAGTAAGTGATAATAAGATCATAAGTGATTCAGGTGACAGCTCTTGAGGGGGCTGATTCTAAGTGAAGATTTGTCATTAGGTTGTCTTGGTGTAATTCTTGACCTGGTGCTAAAATACCAAATTACTACTTTGCTCTTATAAATAGACATAAGAGCAATTAGCCTAGATAAACTCCTTTGAATTGCTTTGTAAGCTCTTCTGCAAAAATACATCTCTGAAGCCAGTCAAATTGGAGGTCATGCATTCAAGATAAAGCCTTAAAGGCACACCTGGAATCTGGGAGAATGACTGGCATGAGGCAGTGCTAAAGAGGACCTGGACATAATCAGCTAAACATGAGGTCTCAGAACAAAGCTTTTGATAGCTAATACTCTGAAGAAAACCAGAGGAACATCAAATACAACTGGAATGAATATTCCCTCTTTTTATAGAGCTGATGAAACCATTATCAAAATAATGCATTCAGTTTGAGCATTAGCACTTCAAAGGGATGTTAAACACTGAAAAGAGTCTACAAGAAAGTTATGAAAGGTGTGGAAGATGTGCATTAACATGAGGTTAAAATATAATATATAAATATATAATAAATATATAATAAATATAAAAATATAATCCAATGCATGTGAGGAGGTACTTTTGTCATAAGTGTAGTAGTACTTGTCTAAGTAGTGCTTAGAGATATTTGAGAAGTGTTGGTTTCCAGAAAATTACAAAACTGAAAGCAAAACTAGAATAAAAATGAGACTAGAAACGTGACATATCTTAGTTTGCTATAGGATCAAATTGTCTGTGAAACTATTTTGAAGCAATGCAAAATTGTCAGTAAAAATATGGAGTTTTTTTCAAAGATACACTGTAGTTCAAGCATATACAGCAGAATACATTGGTCCAATATGGAGGTGGCACAACCACAAGGTTATACTCAGCCAATCCTTTCTTTACACTTGATGACTCCAGAAAAAAACAAGAAGTCCACTTGTACAGCAGCAAAAGAAGGAGCACAATCACGGTATTTCCAAAAGGAAAGATTTTTTTTGTGTGTGAGTTCTAACAGCCAACATCTGAAGAGCTCCTGTTCACATTCCTTTGTGAACATGACATTCATGCCTGACTATCCAGTTCTTCTACCAGGGCTAATGCGGTTTTCCAGACAACCCAGCTGTGACTTCAGAGGAGTCCAAATCTCCTCGAGCTAAAAAAGACAATGCAAAATGCTGTCACTCATGTAAAGATCATCAAAGGAACAAGAGTTCCACCTTCAGGTCTGGGAAAATACTACCTCTGATGGCAAAAGATATCTCAGGAAAAAAATTTAAAAAGTGTAGACAGAGTTGGACTTCCTGAATTACAGACAGACTCAGACTTTTATTGCAAGTCAGTGATCAATTCTGAGTGGTCTCTTACAGATGTGATGACTGTGTGCATCCCTATATAGTTATCAAACTGTTGTGTATTGCCAGTAAATATGTAGGAGAAAATGATGGAGAATCCTAGAAGGGCACAGAACTTTGTTGTACATCTGACTAAGGAAGAGATTACAGTAGTTTCTTTTTCTTTTTCCACATGAGATCATTCATAGTTTTCAGATACATGGATTCAGAATGTGCAAATTAATTTAACATGCTTAGCTCTGTTCCCGGCAATCTTTCCTTACACACAGGCTCTCAGATAACTCATGCTGGGGATATTTTGGTGAATGTTGCTCAACAGACACAAAACTTCCAAGATGCTTACATTATGTTCCCAAACATGTATCTTTTTCCAGTACAGTGTTTCGAAGTTCTGTTGCCTTTTGCAATGCATTATTACTACAGATACACTGATTTCACTGTCAAATGGCTTGAGCTGGCAAGAACCATTCATAAAGTTTCCATTGTGTCATGGAAAACAGCCCTTACTCTGTTACAGTGAACATTGCTCTCTCTCACAGTCTTTCAGGAGCACAAGCTTCTTTGAAATGAGATCCCCTTTTAACATACATCCCTGGAAAATTCCATAATTCTTGACTCAAGGATGTTGTCTGGAATATGTGGTAGTGTTTTATAAAACCATATTCTTGATGTAAGCAAAATACTGGGGGTTAATTTGGGGGTAAACTGTTTCCTCCTGCTGGCAAAAGTTATGCTATAGTTTTTGACAGTTGCTAGAATTCTGATCCAAAGTTCCCTCTCTGTACTTTGTGGCAAAACCATCTCAGATTTGGTTGAGGATCATTTGTACAGTATTACAGAAAGTAGGGCTCTCAAATGGGAGTGAAACGGAAGAGGTTTATCATACATAAACATATTTGCAGTAGCAGTAATACTGCATAGGGTGTAAAAGTAGGAGGGAAAGAAATTAGGGCAAAGCAGATTCTATTTTGGTAGAAGCACTTCCTCACTGGTTGCACTGGTTATTTGGGTCTTTTCCAGCATGTTAACAGGTCTCAGAGTATGATCTTAAAGCAGGAATCGTTTATAGTACCACTGATCTACCCCTGTAAGGGTCATAGAGGAAAGCCTGTACAGAGAGGGTGGGTGCAGAGACTGTCTACAACACCTGGTCTGCAGCAGGATTTCCCTTCAGACAAGAGCAGGGTGAAACAAGCATCACTAGCTGGTGGGAGCTCGTGTTGCTGGCACTTAGGGAATGTGCACCTGTGGCACTTTGCCTGTGGTGCCTTAGCTATCTGCTGCTGGCATAACCAATGGAGGTAGAACATTAAAAAATGTGCTGCTGGGGTTGTGGCCATACCTGGGCCCTACCCGTGACTAGAATTTCATTAAAATCCATGTTTGGTGTTTCCTTCCCAATGTCATTTTGCTCCCACTGAAGAGGATTTCTCCCACTCAGAGCTACTGATCAGCTTTCAGCATGTGCTGTAGCAACGGTTTATGAGATATTCCCAGTTCTGTTTGTTAGGTCACCTAAGCATTTTTGTTTCAGAAGAAGGTTGAGCTCACTCATATGAAGAGCTTTCAGTGGGAATGTCTTTTGTGCACACTTGTCTCTTGTTATACTGGGCTGTATTGGCATCACCTTAAGCTAAATCCCAACAAGTCACTCCAATTAAAAAAAAAGGAGTTTACATACAAGGCAGTTTTACCAACTAAATGAAGTTGGTCTATTTCCTTGAGGTTTTTTTTCAAGACCTTAGAAATTCTCTATCAAATCTTAGTGCCAATCAAGACAGTGGTAACATTTCCATTAAAATCAGCATGGTGAAGATTTCATTTTTTGTCAAGGTTCCAGTGCTTCCTGAGTCAAAAGAAAAAAAAAAGACTAACTATATTCAGGGATAAAAAATAGAAAATGGTAAATCAGTTGAACAAGCATTCATTCATCCATCCAGTTCATCCATGATATTTACCAGAAAATATTCCTTTTCTAAAACCATTCAGGCATGAATGAAGGATTCAGGATGTCTTCTAAATGCAGAAACATAGGTGTAATATCATCATCTTACATTTATAATCAATTTATTTTAAAGTCTTTTTAAAAGCCATTTTAAATTTTTCTTGCTTAGTTAGGAATGTGCATCTGATTCTGCTGTTTCTCTAATGTTCAGATCATGAACAACTGCCTGTTCAATAAAACCTTCAAGGAATTTGAGAAAAAATTAGAATTTAGAGTACTTATATTCATTTAGGGTCCTTTTCCACTGACCTGATGTTACATATTTACTTTCAAGACTTTTAGAGTTGTCTTTGCCTTCTCTCTTTCCCCGTATGGGATAACCAGAAAAACATTGTTCAGCTCTGCCAAAGAGGTTCCTTGTGCTGAGAGGTGAATAAACAAGGGGGCAGGGACCCTTTCACTACTGCAGGTTGCTTAGAGCTCCATCCAATAAGGTCTTGAGCACTTCCAGGGATGGGGCATTGACAGCTTCTCTGGACGACCTGTTTGAGTGCTTCACAACCCTCACAGAAAAGAATTTCTTCCTAATATCTAACCTAAATCAACCCTCCTACAGTTTAAGGCCTTCGAGTTGTCATCACATTGATCAGGAATTTACCTGTCAGTACAATGACCTATTAATCACACTGCTGATTCAAAGGCTTTGTGTGCCATAGAGTCTTGCATTGTCTCCAGCAGTGGCCACAAGTGCACAGTGAGCTCAGAGTAAGAAACCATGTGTGCTAGTTCCTCCTTCTTATTCTCCCAGCCTTCACCTTTTTTGAAGGAGGGGGCTTCCTGAACCAGAATTGGTTTGGATTGTTAGTAATCTCAGTGGATCTCTCTTCCAAATGCTCGGCCAGTCTCCCCTGGAAAGTAAGGCTGTTTTGGGCAGAAAGGTCCTTTGGCAAAGATTTTCACAGGTCTGCTGCTATCTGTATAAAGAAACTGATTCTTCTGACAGTTCTTTGCTGTTCAACTTCCTCTTGCTACTCATTGCTCCAATGACCTCATTTCTGTTTTGCATTGCCTTTTGTTAGTCTCAATCACTCCTTGTGGTCAATGCACTCAATAACTTTGATCATACTTGTAGTTTTTCTCTGGGTGTTTTCCGTTTCTGATTTTTTTTTTCTATTTTTTTTAATGAGGTGAAGAGAACAGAGCTGCACACAGTATTTATTTTGTGGGCAAAATGAATACTGTGCAAGGTTATAATTGTATTTTTTATTTTGTTGCCTATTCCTCTACTAACAATTCCTAGCATTTGATATGTCTGTTTCTTTTTCCTTTTTTTTTAACCATGTCTGAGAAGTTTTACTGCAAGTCTTCATTCTAACCTCAAAGTCTTACTTTGAGTCGTAGTGGCCAACAAAATGGTTGGCTCCTTACCTTAGGAATGGGCCACATGGTTGCACTGAAAATGATTGAAGGCAACATAATGAATAAAGCAATTGTGCAGAGGAATACTTCTGCTCACAAGAAAGTCAGGATGAGTCAGAAGTGAAGAGAAGGAATGGCTGAGGTATAGTTCAAAATCTATTGCTAGAAAGTATCTGTCATTTCTAATACATGGCAAGTGGTATACAATTTTAAATGTAACTGAGAAATCATCTTAGCAAGATAAAAAGATGTCATAAAATGTACTTTCTCAAATAAGAAACTTCTTTGCCCAGTGCTGCTTTGATTATTTCTATCTTACACATTTTCCAGAATCATCAAATTCTTTGCAACAAAGGAACCCCTCCTGACCTGGATCTTTACAGTGATGTTTGCTGGTATTATCTTGAAAAGTTTAATTTGCTTCTAGCAGGAGTCAGACCCTTTTCTCTGAAAGACACAAAATGAGAAGATAGTCACTTACAATTAACTCCTTCCCTGTCTCCTGCTTTCTTGTAGGTCATAGATGTATCTAAGACATGAAGAGGGATGCTGGCCTAAGACAAATGGCTTAAGTTCACGTTTCAAACTTGTTTCTTTCTTCCCTGATAGACAGTTTTAATGCAGAGGTGCTCTTATTGAAAAAGAAAAAAAGAAAAGCACTTATTGAAAAAGAAGATCGATGATCTAGCATCAAAGATGCAAAGTTGAAGGGTTTCAAGTCAGTTGTGAAGTCAAGCAGATCTTTTCATTACTTTGTAGGCAGTGCCGTGTATGCACTAAAACTGCGAAGCTCTCAACTTCTGTAACAGTAGAGACTGAAGATACTGCATAAACAGATATGCAAAGAGACTTGATGATTCCATAGTAAGAATTCTTTTTATAAATAATCTTTGAATCTTACCCTATTTTCCTTTAGTACAGCGGTAAGAGTATGAAGTCCTGAATTTCAGTCTTGTACAGACAAACCTACTTTAAAGTTTTGTCTCAGAGAAAGAAAGCCTCTGAAGCCTATTTTGCTTTAAAATGTGGTTGAAATTTGGTTTGCTTGGTAAGTACTTTGGAATATATGTTCAGCTAGCTATGTGGAGAATTAGCAGTGCAAGTAGTCCCATTAGTACTAAAGCTACTAATAATTCCCTGCACATCATACTGAATACTTACATCTTTTTTTAGTATTTAGATGAGCCATGATAATAGTGCTTTCTCCCTGCTGCAGTTTTCTGTAATACTAAAAGGGAAAACGTAAACATGTAATAAAGACCATTTTTACTTAAATATGTTCAATTATATTTAAAAGATAGTATAACTACAGTTTGAATTATTCCCTAAATTGTGATTAAAATGGCTTCATTTTGTATCTTGGAAATAACAGATTGGATTAAAGTTCTGTGGGCACTGTGAATGTAGATTATTTCTTTGTGTGAAAAAGCTCTGAGTTTCAGAGAAGCTTAAGAGGGGCATTAGCTCAACGCTGGGGTGGTACAGAGAGTGAGTTTTATTAGCAGTTTTATATCTGGTGGCAAATACTGTCCACAGGATGAATTTCAGTCATTTATGAATGGTTGTCTTCTACGTCAGCTGCAGACAAGTAAAACACTGGGAAAACAAAAGAACTCTAATTGGTGACTCTAATTGTGTGACTGTGTTGGCAATATTGCACACTGATTGCACAGTTTGAGGAACATGATTGGATCTTATTTTCAGTCTATCTGACTGCTTCCTGCTGAGGGTCATGTCTGAGCTGGACAACAGGATGGAGGTGATTGACACAAAATAGCTTTTATGAGCCCTTGGCTTCAAAATAAACCAAGACAACACTTCTATCAAGCCAAGTGCTAGTTATCTTCTTGGGTTTCTTAGTTGGTCCTTTCAGTTGTAATTTTTAATGTGACTCTTATTATCTTAGGATTTCATTGTGAGTCTACTGCTCCACTGCTATACTTATTACTGACTTTTCCAGTCTCTTGCTATGTCTAGAACAGAACTATGGCTCAACAGAAGTAGTTGTCAACATTTTCCCAAGAGATATACCAAAAATTTGGAGGCAGACAGGATCCAGTACCTCAGGAGATCATCACTGTTATTCTTGATTTCTTTTGTGAAAAATAATCAGGTTCTCTTCACTAGTCCCCTTCACTCCTCAGCATCAGGCTTTGGAAGCAAATGGGGAATCTGCCAACACTTTCACTTCTAGTATTGGAAAATCTAGAGGTAAGGTCAGGACAAACTTGATGTGGAGGGTGTCTAGGTACGGGGGCTGCAAGAAGCAGGCCAGAAGTGATGCAGTTCCTGGATGAGAGCAGGAACCTGATCTGCATGGCAAAAGGACTACAGTGAAGGTAGGAATGAGTTCAAACTCAGTTTGTTTGTCTGGGAAGTCTAGAAGATATATGGGAGGAAAGTAGTTCAAGACCCAAGCTAAAGTGAGCACTAAAATTTTGCACTGGTGTGTTTTTAACCTAATGCTATGTGGGTTAAACTTCTGGTTTAGGGCTGTGACTCAAGGCTTTGTCAAATTAGTGTTTGGCTCTCCTAAAGATGATTCTTAGCTCTTTAGTGAATCAGATGAAAGTTTGCCGGGAATTTAGAAGAGCCATATGGTTCTCAGGACTGTTTCAGAGCTGATCACTTAAAGAAATTTCCTGGGACTGGTTGAACCTTGGTTTTAGTGTTCAGGTTAATGGATTCACAGCAGAACTTGATGTTCAGATGCAATAAATAAGATTCCTGTAGGAATTCCTGCTTTAGGCTCCAATTACTCAGTAAGATTTATATTAACACATACATTTCGGCCATTTCAGGAGTACCTTCAAAATAAATTTCAGGACAAGTTAGTCTTATATGAACTCCCTCACTGTAACCCTCTGTCCTCTATGACTTTCTTTCCAGGATTGCAAGCATGGAGCATGAAAAGCTGTCCCACCAATTGATGCTCTTCATGCAACACCCAGCTCTCTACCAGTGGTGGCTCCTAGGAAAAAGGCTGCATGCAGATACAAGTGGAGGAGCAGTGAAGTGTCTTGTGCTTCCTGTGGAAGTCTGTCTTCACAGGTAGTTCTGCAAAGAAAGAACATAAGTGGGATGGTAGTTTGGCTCTGCATCCTTTGGATAAGGAAGGAGTTTTTCAGGGAGCAGTAGGATGAGCTTGCTGATTGGAATGCTGGGATCTGCCATCTTCCAGCCCACACCCTACATGTGTTTCTTGTTATTAATAGCCTTGTTCTTTACATTGCCACCCTCAGAATGCTCTGCCACTAGTCTTTTCTCTCTGTCCTTCTTGTTCCTTCTCCAGCTCTGTTACCCTGTGGATGACTCAACTCAAAAGCTTTTCCTTCTTTCCCACTGTCCCAATGCCCTGGGTCTGTACTGCACTACAGCAGTGCTAAAAGCATTCATAACAGGACATAGCAAGGACAGTACTGTAAGACAGGAAGAGGTGTCAAAGGTATGCTTTCACCACAGCTCTTAGCAGGGTGGTCTTCAGTAGTTTTGTTCTATCCACTTCAGTTGTTGAAGCAACTTCCAAAGACCAGGCAAGCTGCAAGATATAGTAACATTTCAGAAGAAAATGGTATGAAAAGTTAAAATTTTATTGTCAAATGTTAGATTGATGTAATTATAGAAATGTATTTATTTTATCCATTTGTTTTACTCTTTTGTGGGTTTGTATGTTATAAAACAAACTGGAAACAACAGAAATTCAAACTATACAAAACTGTTTGACTCTTTAACAATATATAATTTCATTAGGATGAGGCATGAAGAATGCAGATGTTATGCTTTAAAACTCATATTTTTCAATTTAAATTTCTCACATAATGGTCACATTTTATCACAGTAAGTGGGAATCTTGCCATTAATTTCAGCCACCAATATTTGACTCATTCAGGAATAAAAAAAATATCCTATTTCAGTGTTGACATATTGGAACTCAAGAAAAATATCTTATCATGATTATACAGTGTAGATGTATACTTTAGAATTTAGGTTGGGTTGGGTTTTTTTTTTGCTTCACACTGCAGGTGGGCGCTGTAGTTTTTGTAGTGTTCCTTTCCTAGATTGATGTCCAGTCTCTCAGCAACCCTTCAATAGACATTTTCTACTAAGGCAGAGTGTTATTTGTCACTAAGTGCATGTGGATACAAACTGAATCATAAAATCAGGACTTAAAAAAGCAAGAGAAAGAGAGAGAGAAAATAAAGGTGATTGCTCCATACAAGACAATTAACATTGGAACCTTTACAAAATGGGGAAATGGTAATTCTTAGAAGATGAGTTGGATATTCATGGACACAAGCAGATTAGCTGCTGTTACAGATAGTGCCAAACGGAAAGCTTTTGTAGTTTTTTACTGCCTACTACTTCATTTAATCATTTGCAGCAATGAGAAGTGACAGTAAAGGCACATACAGGAAAATCAATGTGATAATGTGTATATATGTATTGCATGACATCTGTGAATACACCAGAGGTTATCCACCATCTACTGCTACGCTTCTGTCTTATAAGAGAAAACGGAAGCAGAGTCTGAATAAAAAGAACAGTGGGAATCAATCAATTTCCTGCCAATGTGCAGACATGTCTATTGAGAATCTTTAGCAAAATTACAGTATCTTGTCCAAGATCTGTGTTTGGCAGAGATGGCTGATGAACCCTCAGGTAGTGTGCTGATTTTTTATATCTAATTCTAATTTTTTTTCTCTGACATAGACATTGTTGCTACGGTCTGTGACCCAGCTCCATCTAGCTACACTAAAGGTTTTGAGAGACTGGGCAGTTGTTGGAAACATTGACTGAAAGGTGACTAGAAAGAAGGGGAATTTTATCACCTAATACTGAAATTGCCCTGACACTCCTTGTGTGTAGAATTTTTACCGCAGGCTTCCGGGCTGCAAACCTAAATAGCACAGCTCAGACGTTCAGCTCAGAGGGGGAGTTTGATGACAAACTGAGTTTGTAAGGTGAGGGAGAACTGTAAAACCAAAAGATGATCAGTCAGACAAAAACAAGAGGCTGAGGCCAATGGGAGTACCAAGGGAAAGAAGAAAAGAGTGAAACCAGATTTCTGGATGTAAATCTGGTTGTAGTGTAATCCTCATCATCCCAGGCTATAAGGTAACACACTTGGAGCATTTTTTGGGTCAAAAAGTGCTCCAATTTAAAAAAAAAAAAAGGTATTTTTAAAAGAGGCAGATCCTTAGAAAAGAGAGGCCAAGTGAGGGGTGCAGCAGGGATATGGGTGACCCTGGTGCAGCAGGACAGGTGAGGGCAGGTATCCTGAGGTGCAGGACCTCAAGGCTGTGCCACCTGAATTCCAGCAGCAGAGCAGGATTCAACTTCAGCCTTTACTTCGATGAAGGCATTGATAGGACTTTCACTCTTCTCTGTTTGTCCTGAAACTTGGAAAGGATTTTCTTCTTTAAAATCTCCACTTTTCCACTGTTATTTGGTTGAGTCCACCCAGCAGGGTCTGGGGGACAAATCATAGCATAAGATTTGTTTGCCTGGAAAACCTGGCTAGAGGGGACATGAAATAATATTATAGACGTCCATGACACAGGTGGCTGAAGTAGAACAATTTGAAGAGAAAAATATGTTCTTGGGCTTAAACAAGATGGATTCCTGTGGCAAGAAAGCATATTTTCGTGTAATTGTGGACTATATCATAGTGCTCATACAAGAATGGAGAGAAAAAAAGTTTCTTCAGGCACAGAAGATTCTTCTTCACTCTTATTTCCTAACTTCTAAATGCTTGACTACAGCTACATAACTTTTTTAACAATTTTTTTTCTGAGTGTGTGAAATACATGTATAGAGTACAGCAACTGTTCAAGTGTGAATTTATTTTTAAATAGAATTGACTCCTTGTATTAGTATAGGTGCTATGGAAGTAGAAACATTTCTGTATTATCACCATCTATCTTTTGAAAACGAGATATATATTTTTACCTTGGCAATTCTAGTAACAAGGTGGAGGCAGTTTTACAATAATCTGAATATATTTCAGGTGTGCAGTTCATTTTTGTACCTAATGAATAACTCTGTGCCCAAGTGGGTGGATAGAAAATAAGAAGCTTTTGGATTAGATAGAGAAGGTGAAACATGTTACATTTATGCACGTAACGTAGATATTTCAGTACATTTGATAAAGTCACTGTTAAATACCATTTTTAATGCATGTGATGGCAATCAGTTTCCTTTGAAAACCGTGATTCCGGGGGTGGGGGGAGAAATGTCTGTACCTTTCCGAAAGGAATACAAGTGTTTCATTTAATTAAAGCAGAAATCACATTATTCTGCAGTCAGATTTCTCCCGTGGCCCCTGTGGTGCTGCAGGAAGCGATGGAACAGGAGCTGGCACAGGCTGAAAGGACTGCCAGCAGAGAGGGTGCTCACTGATGGGGCAGGACTCGGGGTCTCCTGCACCCACTGGAGCCTGGCACCTTTGCTCTGGAGCTGCCCCAAAAGACAGGCTACCAAACACTTTGCTCACACACATTTGGTGATAAACAGTGAAATGATGACTAGGAGCACCGAGGCAAATTAAGAAGCACGTTATCAAGAGAGTGCTGTGGAAATGGTCCAACAGTCTGCACCAGGGAGGCGCAGGCACAGAACAGGAGGAGAACCTGCAGAGATGCCTGAGGTTGCGCATTGGAGTCTTCTGCCCCATTCCCGTGCAAAAGGATGGAGAGCCCAAAAGCACCTGCCAGTCCTGCCAGCTGGGAGGTCTCAGCTCTGTACAGACAGCTGCTGTCCCTGCTGCCCAGCTAACCAGCAACTACAGTTAAGCAGCTGACCAGCTGGAGTCTGGGGAGCAAGATGCTCCCTAGTTACTCAAAAGTCATCTTTTGGGAGGACTACAGAGCTTTACTTCTTTCAAGCAGCCCCCTTCGTGACCTGGTGTGATGAAATTCTCTGTGTTCTTTAGCGCTTCCTTGGTAAAACCAGCCAAAATGGCTCCTTTATCTGTAAGGGACATTATGTTTGATATAGAAAAAGTAAGCATCCCTTGGGAATTACCTGTGGTGGCTGCTCTTCCATTATTTTCTCTAGCCCTTCCTTTGGCAACAAAAAGGGACCCTTCATTTGTCAGGAACTTTTTAGGTTGATATAGATTATCTGGAAGAAAAAGAAACATCACATACAGCAATCAGGGTGGCATTGATTGAGTTGTGCTTTTTTTTTTTCTTCACTTGTGTGATTTTGATATAAAATATGAAACATGATTCCAGTAAACCACTTCTGAAAGACCCTGTGGCCTCAGAGCTTATATTCTTTCTGTGTGCTATGCCTTTTAGAGCAATTTCATCCAGCCTTTGTATCAGCTTCTACTGAATGTCTTAGAAATGTTAAAATCATCTAATTCAGCATTATTTGATTGCTGCATATCAGTACAGAAAACAGTGCATTGCAACGTTCTTGTCCTTTGTGCAAAAAAAAAAAAAACAGCATTATTAATGAGAAAGGAAAAAAGGGAAGTATGACAATAAATTCAAGAGGCTGTTCATTTAAACAGCTTCTAAATGAAACATTTGCACTTTGTGAATAAATCTACATCCTGATGCCTGATATCTGGACAAAATCTTGACACACCTTGGGTATCTTCATGTTTGGGAGATGGGTCCAGTTTTAAGGGTAAATCTGCCACCTTCCACAGGTTTGGCTCTCAGTACTCTCTTCTCAACACGATTGCATCATAAATTCTGTGCTCAGTAGTTCATGTTTCTGGAATGAATGAATCCTGGGAAGGAGACACAGCAGAAGGAAAACAGATATGCTATTTCTTGGCTTCCAGGTCCCATGTGAGCTATTAATTACAAAGCAATCCTAAGAAAGGATGCCGATACCTGTGTATAGCCCCCTTACCAAAACAAACTTTGTCCAGAATTCACATACATCATTAAAATTTAGAAATAATTCCAACATATTGAAATACTAATTTTAAATGCATTGACCTAGGATAGTACAACAGAGGGTGAGGCATGGGAAAGGGAGAAGTACCGGGGTAGTAGTGCATGACAGAGATGGATTGCTCTTCTGAAGACTTGCCTGTTTTCCTGGTGGATTGGAAGATGCTCTCTCTCATGGAATATATGCCTTGGCCACAGCAAGTGGGGGGGCTGCTGCCCAGGCTCAATACATCCATAATCTATGCAAAACAGCTAAATCCCAGCCTCAGAGGGTACCAGCAATTTTTAATCAGAGTTAGATTTAGCATTTGCAAGACTTCAGATTATTTCCCTTTTATCTCAGACAGGGCTGTGGTCAAACCATTGTGTGGAAAACATTACTTAAGGTTTAGGGAGGGACTGGTAAACTGATGTGTGTAGAGGAATGATTCTAAATTTTGAGATGAGCATATGAGAAGGAGGAAGACACTCTTTAGATCATCCTTGCTTCCCCTGACTGAGAACCAACTACCACAATTTTGAAACCTCGTGATTAGTTTACTTATGTTTTCAAGGTTGCCTCTGGAAAAAGAAAATAGAGACAGAAATTTGATTTTAAAATGACATATCTCCAAAATTGATGGTATTTAGGATGCCCATCACTGAAAAGGTAGCGCTTGAAATAAATTGCAAGTGTGATGCATATCAGGGTAAGCCTCAGAATTTTCCCAGATATTCTGAAAAGTCTGGAAAAAGAAATGGGTGCCTGGGGGCCTGCTTAGGCATCTGTTTGCCATATGTTTTCACTAAGGAAATGAAATAAAATGTCAGAAAATCTGCAAGAGGTAAAATGTAGGAGGCACCAAACTAAAAATAGCAAGGCTTACATGGAGACTGGACAGCTGGGTCTTCATGGGCTCAAAATGGAGTTCAGCTAATGCAGTTTCTACCAAGTGCTTCTGAAGCACAGTGGTGCTGGTCCTCACAGACACCACAGCTGATCCATGGATCTCCCCCAATCCCAGAACAGGGAGGAAGACTAGATGGATTGCCAGAGTTGGATACCGGATAGACTAGAACAGCAAGTTAGAAAGTTATGTGTGTCTGAGGTGCAGGTGACAGACATGAAGGGAAACTTGTCATGACACAGGGTGCAGGCTATCGTGACATCACCCCAGGAGAGAGAAATGTCAGTGTGTACTAACTGGTGCAGACCACTGGCAGTGAAATAAAGCAAAATGTTGAGGGCTCAACTAGATGGGAAACCACTGGAAAGACAAAGGAGCACAGGGAAAAAATGCTGAATTATGGGAACAAAAGAAGAGAAAACTTGGAGCAACAAGTGGGAAACAGCCCAGAAATTGGAACGTAAATATGTACAGTAAGGTGCATAACTGTATACAAAAGCTGTACACAAAGTCCATTAAACCTATTAAAAGCTAATATATGGTGTCCTTCAGAAAACAGGCAATCCAAAATATTTTATTGCTATTATGGCTATCAGTGTTATTCCCCAACTCTAGATTTAGAGCTGGTGAAACTGGAGCAGCTCTGTCAAAACTAATAGAGACAGCAGCTTACACCAGCAGGAAAATCGAGTCTTGTCTGTTTGCATGGAACCTTTGTCAAGGTGGTGTGTGATGAGATTGCTCTGCTGTTTCCTAAAAATAGGGTAACTGGCTGTGTCAGTCATGCAGTGTCACCATGGATATTACTAGGACTGGGTGGACCATTTAGTCTTTTTGTTGTTATTCACAAATCTTTCACTAACTGATCTTCATTCCTCAGGATAGATTAATTTTTCAAGGACCTCACCTGAAAATTTAGAAGGAAAATGTTGTCAGTGCTTGTGAGTTGCTAACTGTGACTAGTTGCTGCTTGTGATGAATAATTTGTCACTTCAATTGCATTGCAGTTTTTATGCTCCGTGATGGGACACATAAATTTTTATGCAAATTTAATCAGTGGAAACTGTAGCAATGACAAAATAATTCACTAATAGATGAATAGGAACCAATTCCTGAGTTACATCCTTTTAGTTCCATATAATATGATGTTTAAAATCCATGGATAAATGATTTAAAGTACAGGAATTTGAATATACTGTATGGGGACATCATCATTGTCAACCAGAGCAATAGCTGTGAACCCAAATAAAGTTGTAGAATATAAAACAAAGAAGGTTTGTTTTACAAGACCTGCATTCCATGTAATCATATTGAGTATTGTTAAATGCACCTGAAGTGTTCAATTCTATGTTGTGGGCTTCTAAATGAAACTTCTCATTATGCATCCAGGTTCAGCATCTGAATAACACATCTATATTTTCCTGTATTATCTCTCTGCTCTTTTAAAATGTTTGCAATACACTGGCAATTCAGAAGTCTTTGAGGTTTTTCCTGTTTTCCATGCTGTTTCCCTCTAAGCTTCTTGATTTGTACGTCTGTAATTGCAGCTGACTCTGCATCATATTTTTATTCATTCTAGATGCCAAGCTTTTTGGACCATCTACAGTGTTTTATTGGGCAGATTTATCCTCCTGCTTCCTTCTGAAATCAGAAGAGAAAGAGTAATGAACACATCTGTCTTTTCTGAGCCTCTGTTCAAAATTGTAATACCTGTTTCTAGCAATGGACCAATATTTGGTGCAGAATTTTTTTACTCTGTTTCTTGCATGTTCTTTCCAACTATGTTGCCCATTGATCTTTTCTGATATAGCTGTTTTTAGCAGGGTACATTTTTTTTTTTAAATCCGCAGTTTACTGTTATTATCCTTTTTCTGCATTCTCTATATTTGTATTGCTAATGTTTGACTAGAACTTCTGCATCATCTATATTTCACAAATTTTTTCTTCCCCAGCATGAATTCTTTTCTACTTGCAAATTTGTGTTTTGGTTGTTTTTTTTTTTTTAATACCCAGTAGAATGTTCTTGAACAATTTCCAGTTCCTATTAATATTTCCCACATTAAATTGATGTTCCTAGCACGTTAAAGCAACAGGGTTTCTTAAGCTTGGACAAATTATCCCTTTCTGTTTCTGAGTGGTATCTCATTCAATGTGCATTAAGCAGGTGGGAGAGGGTTGTGATTACAGGTAGCCAAATAGGCAGGTCTTTACCATCTTAAAATCTTAAATGTCTGTATTGGCTCTCAGATGCCTGTGAAGGCAATGGTCCAGTGGGATGCAGGAAAAACACAGAACTTCACTAATATAGGTATGTAGTTTCTAAATGTAGCTTATATATAAATATGTGTATATTGAGGGTGCGTGCTCAAAAATTTTTTAGTGATAAGGGCTCACAAAAACAAAAGTCTAAGCTTTTGTTTAGACCAGTGCTTGATGAGTAAGCAGACTGTTAGGTTTCAGTGATCCTAAAGTTATGATCAGCCTGCACAGCCCATTTCTGGTTTGTCCTGGCCACTGTCAGGATGCTGGGCTAGATGGACCTTCCCTTGGAACTATCACAACTCCTTATGTAGTCTTAGTCCATAAAATTAAAACTTTCTGCAATTGCGGATCATCTGCATCTTTCTGACAATATATGGTTTTGATTTAAACTTCTTTTCTTCCTCTTCCCCTTCCCTCCCTACTTAATTACTATCTTTTAAATGGTCCAGTCATAAATCACCCTTCTAATAATCAGTATTGAAAACAAACCCATTATATGATATTTTGTATTTTTTTTTTAAACCTAGTCTGATTGTAACAAATACACAGACAGTTACAGTGGCATCCTTTGCTTTATATGTTATGACATGAAGGTTTCTGCGACTGGTTTGGACTCCACTGACTTGATGGTGACAGCTCTTCACAATATGGGGGGAACTACAATTTGAGATTCAAATCAGTAGTCCACTTCCAAAGAGTTCCTATGGTCTAGAAATTTATAGGTTTAAAACCAATATGGAGCCAATAACTAGAATCTTATTTTAGGGCAGACTGTTAGAAATGCTGTCCATTGCAGCTTCATGTCTCTCTCTAAGTGCAGAAAACACAGAAATTTTGGGAGGATTTACTTTTTAGGCCATCTTAACATGCCTTCTAGCCCTGCAAACCTGATGGGTTTTGCAGTCCTGGCTGAGTGTGATCGAAGCTGACATCTGTGGGCTTCTGTGAGGGATGTGGGAAGAACGTGCTAAATATGTCAAGTTAGAGTCTCCCCAAGCGATTTGATGATTGTTAGTCTGAAAGCACCATTTTGGAAAAGTATGCTGACTCATGGCATGAGTGGGGAAGGATTTCTTTTTTAAAGCAATGGGCAAATATGGTAGGATCTGGATTAACTTCTTAACTTTCCCAAAGTTGCCATGCACAGAACCAATCTCTAAATGTCTCTGTCCATAAAAGTTCTCTCCATACAGCAACTATGATACTTTTTTCCTCTGTCTCTTTTCATTTATTACAAATGTCTTTGAACCTGGAGGTGTCTGTGGATGTCTCCAATTATGTAAGTGAAGAAAACTTGGCACAATGGGCCCCTTATTTCAACTGAGAGTTCTGCAGGCTACTCCTGTGCAAATAATATATGGCAATAAGATTCCAAAAAGTACCCATGGCTATTCTTGCTTCTATTTGATGCTATGGGTATGCAGCAGATGGAAAAATTTGGCCAAAGTATCCTGACAACATAATTTGTAAATACGTGTCTATTAATAGCATTGCAGAGCAGTAAGGAAAGGACAGGAATCACAGAACCACAGAATGTCTCAGAGTTGGATGGGACCTTTAAAGATCATCCAGTTCCACATTCCTGTAATGGGCAGGAGCACCTTCCACTAGACCAGGTTGCTCAAAGTCACATCCAGCCTGGCCTTGAACACTTCCAGAGATGGGAAGTGATCTTTCTTCTAAGCTTTCTTTCTACATTGAAAATCTGCAATTAGGTCCCTGTGAAGCCTTCTCTTCTCCAGGCTGAACAACTCCAGCTCTCTCAGCCTCTCTTCATAGGAGAGGTGCTCCATCCCTTTGATCATTTTCATGGCTCTCCTCTAAACTCTCCTACAGGTCCATGTCCTTCTTATACCAGGGACCCCATAACTGGACAAGAGGAGCACAGACAAGACCTCAACCTGGGTAAACCAGGTTAGTTCTAGACCAGATGAGTTTCTTGCTGTTTCTCCTCCCATTCACGTGATCCCTGCCCTGGCCCAAGGAAGGGAAGGCACTGCAGAGGGAAGAAGTGAGTGTGGTGTGTAGGTGTCCCTGCTGCTGACAATTGTTCTGCAGTGTGCCGGTCACATCTGCAATGCTGCAGCCTAAATGATGCAGTAGCCTAGACAGAACCAGGCCTTTACTTGAGCTGCAAGAGTAATGCAGTACGGAAAAGTGGAAAGTGACAACACCAAATAGTATTTTACACCATATTAATTAGATTATAGTATTTTACACCATATTTATTAGATTTCAGGGATTTTTCCTGACCCCGAGAGTTCAGTAGCATGATTCTGAAGCCTTTTAAGGCTGCATTAACAACTCCATCTCCTGGGAGGAGAGGCTGATTTGGAGGCTTGGAGTAAAACAAACTTTTTTTAAAAAAATCTCACATTTCATAAGAGAATTTGAGGATTTCATTGAAGTTCATTACATATATTTTTATTTATATATTATCTATATTTATCTTTGTTTTTAGTTTCTCAGGTTCAGCCATCCTTGTTAACTTACCTTGAGGAATCTTGCACTGAAAGCTATAACTTAAGTCCAAAATGGGTGTAATTCTACAGCAGAACGTGCGATGGACCCTGGTTCTCTTTCCAAAAGACTGAAATGTGCCAGCCTGCCCAGTGGATGGAAATACTTTCCACTGTGCTTCCCTCAAGAGATCAGTTTAAAACAGAGTGTCATTGCTTCTGTAAAATTTGAACCCAGAGCCCTCCAGCTTTGGCATTTTATTTTCATGATTTAAATTTGTTCCCCAACTCCTTAATTTCAAAGGGGCAGCAGTCTACCAGAGTTTCCTTTAGCAATCAGACAAAAAGCAGATGTTCATGATGAATATTGCACAGCTCTGTACAGCAGGCAGGAAACTTCATGTAATAAAATTGCTCAGTGTGGAAATTCTTGACTGTGGCCCAGTTCACAAAGCTTGCAAAAAACCCTGTCATGAGTTTGACCATGCCCTTTGAAATTAAGGATAGGGGGAACAAAGTTAACATGCAAATAAGGTTCCAAAAGCTGAAGGGCTCTGGGTTCAAATTTCTCAAAAACATTAGGACTAGGTTTTAAAACTGATCTTTGCAGTCAGCTGCAGCAGGAGGCATTGTCAAAAACTGGGCAAGCTGGCACAGTCCAGTCTTTCCTCAAAAAACAGGGAGGCAAACATAAACTTGTGAGGCAGCAGACTTTTTTCAGTTAAAGGCTTTCTTTAGAAGTTAATGTCAACTTTCTCAGTGTCTGTGGGAGTACAGAGCTTCTTGCAATGGTTCACTTTTCACTTTTGAATGTCCAATCTAAATTTTCTTCTTTTAACATATCACACTGTTTATTTCAATAGGATCTTCTTATAAAGTACAGTAATTATTCCCTGGTTTCAACTATAATCTCCTAAAAAGATTCAGTGATTTACTATCAAGACCAATTTTCAATTCCTTCCTATCTTATGAGACATTTTTCCAGAATTTAAAGGTTTTTTACCTCCCCATCACATAGGGAAAGAAAATGGTGATCAGACTCAAAATTTATTCTTCAAATAGCCATTTTCCATTAATAATGTACAAAATCCTTTCTGTATTAGAAAAAATGATATTACTTCATCTGTAACAAAGATGATTCAGGTGGTTCCATTATTTTTCTCTTTCTATCTAGTAGTTTGTGGTGTCTTGGAGTATAAATATATTCTATCCAATTTGATTTATCATATTCCATTCCAAATTAGATTTTCTCTCCTTGGTTTTGTTTGGTTGTATTTTTTATTGGGAAGGCAGTTTGACAACCAGCTGGGACTTGTCTTCAAGTGAGCTGCAGAAAGGAAATCCTTTACTTAGAATGGTAGACGCTTCTCTTTCTTACCCTGAGCATGCACAATGAAATAAAACTTCCCCTCTTGCTAGTGATGCCATCACAAATTTACCTTCTTCCTTTCTTAACAAATGAATACATTTTGCTTTTTGAGAGGCTCAAAAGTTCACTACCAACACAGGGCTTGATAAGACTTTTAAGATAAGACTTTTGGACATTAACTCAATTGGATTACCATAATACATAATTAATCATAGAGCCATAGAATGGTTTGGGTTGGAAGGGACCTTAAAGATCATCCAGTACAAAACCCCCTGCAATGGGCAGAGACACCTTGCACTAGACCAAATTGCTCAGAGCCCCATCCAACCTGGCCTTGAATAGTTCCAGGGATGGGGCATCCACAGCTTCTCTGGGTAACCTGTTCTAGTGTCACACAAACTTCAGAATAAGGAATTTCTTCCTATGTCTAATATAAATTTATCCTCTATCAGTTTAAGACCATTGTCCCTTGTCCTATCACTACACTCCCTGATAAGGAGTCCCTCCCCATCTTGTCTCTAGGCCTCCAGAAAGTACTGGAAGACCACAGCAAGGTCTCCTGAGACCTTCTCTCTTCCATGTGAACAACCCCAATTTTCTCAGCCAGTACTCATGGGGAAGTGTTCCAGCCCCCAGTCATCTTTCTGTGCCTCTTCTGGATGCACTTGAGCAGGGCCATGTCCTTCTTATACTGGGGGCTCTAACCTGAATACAATATTCCAGACAGGGTCCCACTAGAGGGGAGTGGAAGGATCACCTCTCTTAACCTGCTGGCCATTCTTCTTTTGATGCATCCCAGGGTACAATTGTCTTTATGGGCTGTGAGCACACACTGCAGGCTCATACTCAGTTTTTCATCCACCAGTCCTGCTGGGTCCTTCTGCACAGGGCTGCTCTCAGTTGGTCACCCAGCCTGTATCCATGTTTGGGATTTACCCAGGCAGAAGAGTTTGCACTTGGCCCTATTAAACTTCATGAGGCTCATGTGGGTGCAGCTCTCTATATTATTGCATAATAAATTGTCTATAAATGATTTTGATATGCTTGAATTAAAATATTTAATATGATTTTTGGATGTTCACAGAACTCAGGCTTCTGTAAACAGAAGACTTATAGTCTGCCTTGAGCAAGATTTAGCATCTACCTTTAAAAGTAGCTTGGAAGATACAGCTGAGCCTCCATACCTTTCCCTACTACTTTTGGACACGCTGGTGTAGAAGCCAGCTGGTTGTACTGAAACTTGGAATACTTTGAAGTGGAAGAAATGGAGCTTAACACAAATGCAGGTAGGACTGCAGTTGCTTCTTAACTGAGTGTGTGAGAACATACAAGAAAGGTGGCTGCAAATCAGAGGAGGTATCAGCTGAATCCTGAGGAAAATGCAGGAAAAACCTGTACACAGACTGAAGAAGTCAAACGTTAAAGTAAGCTATAATGAGAAATGGATAAAAGAGGGAAAATTATATGGGACCACACTGAAAACATTCCAAGTTGCCAACCCTAATTAGTGTTTGTGAAATCCCTGACTGTTGCCATGGCAATAAAAGTGATACTACAAATGCAGCATTCTGACTTCTTCGCAGGATCAAGCTAAGTTGGAAAGGAGCAAATCCCTATGTAAACATCAATATCGTCAATTAATTAGGAAACACAGCAAGATAAATAATAAAAACCCATAAAAAGGTAAAATAATTTCTGTTTTCTGCTTGCTATATTTGAAAATTTCCCCAGTATCAAGCATTTCTGTAATTCACTTTCATTCTATGGTAATGTTTTATCACAGACCACTGTGGAAGTTGTAATGAAAAGAGATTTTTAATACATTATTTAGTTAAAGCCAACTTTAACTTTAAATTTAAAGACTTTGGCTTATTTGAGCTATTTCAGCTACTTAAAACCATTTCTTTCTTTCAGTGTCACGTAGCATGTTTATTTATTTATTTGTTTTTTTTGAGATAAAATTCCACCTAAATAAGCCCCAAGTTCTCTGTTCCTTTTAGAAAAACTGATAAACAATCTAAAATGCAGCAGATAATCCTGAGTGTCAGCAAGTGGCACATACAGGACAACTGGGGGATCAGGTCCAGAGATGGTCCAGGTCTGGACAGGTTCAGAAAGGCATGTCCTGCTTTACCAACCTGATCTTCTATGACAAGGTGACTCACTTAGTGGTTTAAAGAAAGGCTGTGGATGTTGTCTACCTAAACTTCAGTTAAGCCTTTGACACCATTTCCCACACCATTCTCCTTGAGAAACTGTCTTCCCATGTCTTGGATGGGTGTATTCTTTGCTGGATAAAAAGCTGTCTGTATGGCCAGGCCCAGAGAATAGTGGTGAATAACATCCAGCTGATGGCTGGTCACAAGTGGTGCTCCCCAGGGCTCACTGTTTGGGCCAGTTCTGTTTAATATTTGTATCAATGATCTGGATGAGGAGATCAAGTGCACCCTCAGAAAGTTTGCAGACTCTCACCAAGCTGGGTGGGAATATCAATCTGCTNATTTCAATGATTCTATGAAAATATTGAACAATGTGAAAAAAATGCCTTTTTTCCCCATGGTCTTGTCTTTGGCATGACTTCAGAACCGTGTACTACTTGAGTAGTTTCACTATACACACATAAGGATCTTGCCATATACAGAACATCATTTACATCTGTGCCATGGTTTAACCCCAGCAGGCAACCCAGCCCCACACAGCCACTTGCTCATTGCCCACTGGTGGGCTCAGAGACAGAATCAGAGGAGTAAAAGGGAGAAAACTCTTGGGTTGAGATAAAGACAGGTTAATAGAGAAAGCAAAAGCTGTGCATGCAGGCAAAGCAAAACAAGGAATTCATTCATCCCTTCCCATGGCACACAGGTGTTCAGCCATCCCCAGGAGAGCAGGCCTCTATCACGCTTGGGATTTGAGAAGACAAATGCCACCACTCTGAATGTCCCCACCTGCCTTCTTCTTTCCCCAGTTTTTATTGCTGAGCATGATGCGCGTAGTATGGAAAATCCCTTGGGTCAGCTGGAGACAACTGTCTTGGCTGTGTCCCCTCCCAACTCCTTGTGTACCTCCAGGTTTTATCGCTTGCAGGGTGGGGAGCAAAAAGAGCCTTGGCTCTGTGTAAGCACTGCTCAGCAGTAACGAAAACATCCCTTTGTTACCAACGCTGCTTCCAGCACAAATCCAAAACACAGCCCCATACCAGCTGCTGTGATGAAAATTAACTCTATCCCAACCAAAACCAGCATAAGGTGGAATCCCACGCTTCTTTATAAAGAAAACCCTTGGTTTTGTGGGGTTAGGTCAGAATCTTTATCTCATTTGACTTTCACAGCCATATAACAAATTCAAGTATTTAAACTCCTTCTGTAATCAAATGCAGCCAGAACTTTCCATATTATGAATATAAACATAAAGGTGACTAATGCTAAAAAAGAAAACAGAATAAAATTTGCTATAAATGTTTCCATTTGGTAAACAAGTTTCTTTTACTTTTATTTGACAAGTCACCGCATTGTAATACTCACAAAAGCAGGTCTGGAATACAATTCTCAAATACGTCCTCTGCTGCTAAGAATTTCATTAATTGGCACCCCATTATTCAATTACTACACCAATGGTTTGGCATTTTTAAAAGTTAATCCTTTTTGTCCATTAGTAGTTATTGTTTAATCCATATCTTGCACTATTCCTAATGGTTGGCTCTGTTAATTTAATAAAGGACAGATAAGTATTTCTTTTCTAAATACTATCTAGCTTGGTTGACAAAACATGTGATCGACCATGATTTTAAATAGCCTCAAAGATGACTTCATAAGCAGGCTAAGGTAAGAAAGTCAGTTTGAATACCTGGGTTATTTTGAATTTGTCAATGCTTTTATCATATTTTTATAATTAAATACAGTGGCAAGACAATGTGAAGAAAAGGAAAACAAAATAAGAGCATTCAATGGACACTAGCTCAGCAAACAGAAGGTTTTTTTCCCAACTCTATGACTGAGATGCTGTATGCCCTTGGGTTGGCATTCTCCTATTTCTTTTGATTTTGTCCGTTTGGACTGGAGCTTCTCCTGGGTGGGTACTGGAGGTGCTAATTAGAGTAGGTAGCAAAATGGGGTCCTGATCTCTGTTGTGGCCTCTAGGTGTTGCTATAATACAAATAATTAATCAAAAGACATGTTTCAGTGTCCACAGAGGGTGTTGCCAATTTTTCCCAGAACCATGCTTAATTTTATACAGTTAAACCCCTCTCTTCTCTCCTCTCTACAGCACAACTGAAATTTAGCTTTGTATATTGGGCAAATGAACCTGAATGTGAAAAGTAAAAGTAGGAAAGCTGTAGAGATTTGACTCACCTCTAGTCAAAGTTCCTCATTTTTGGGTGCCTTTGTGATAGTCTCTTGTCCAAGGGTGGTTGCTGCTAGAGGAACCTGCTATTATATTCCTGACTCAGCCCAACCTTCCACTGACAAAATCAACCACTGGGCATCACATCCCTTAACAAGGCCTCTGCTGCTGATGTGATTTAGGGGTATAAGCACACAAGGCACACATAAAGAGACAAGTGCAGGTTAGATCAGGAGATAGACCTGTTCTCATGTCTAAGGACACAAGGCCCTAAAATAATTACTTATAAGTTTGGTAAGGGTACACTTCATCTTGTAGGGTGACAGTTCAGACCCTGGTGTGGCTTGATCTCAAGATCTGCATATTTTGCTCAACAGGGGGCTAATATGCAAAACTCGTTGTCATTGTCATTAACAATCCTAAGATTTGTAGTTTAAATTTTAAAAATATGGCATAGAAAAAAAAACCCAACAAAAGAAATAAAAAATCATCTGGAAGTGTTAGCACAACCTTTTGTTTTGTCACATTTCCAAGGAAGGGGTTATCAGTGCTGCAGCCCAGTCCAGCCCAGCACATCATTTGATGTAACCTCCAGCGGAGCAGCTCCTGCAGAACAGCCCTTGCGGAGGTGTGCCAGAGCCATTGGTGCTCATGGCCCTGCCCAGAATAGCAGCAGATGCCTCCCAAAACTGCATTTGTTGGAAATGCATTTGTAGCCAAACAGTTTTGTCTGGCAGGGCATAAGCAACCCCTCCTGCGAAGCAGCAGCACAGTAAGGAAAGGAGCTGGATGCACATTTGAAGAAAATGATGCAGGTGCCTGCTGGAGCGATGCCTCAGCAGGATTTACTGATGCAAAGGGGCTGAATACGGGGTGGGAGCTCTGGCCAGACATAGGGGCTGTGAGCCCTGCAGCCATCCACTCCCTTCTCTGTGGCCTCATCAGCTCTGCATTAACTGCAGTCCCTTTTTGTCATGGAGGAGAAATATAGTGAGGGGTGAATAGTCTCCCTGCTCTGGACTACATGTGGTTCAACCTCTGGGACAACCATGGTCCAGCTCTCAATATCTAATTGAGATTGCATAACCAGATACTGCAGGCATGTATTTATATAAAAGCTATTTTAATCAAAAGACTAGCCATTAAATTGCCAGTGTTCTTAAGCATGCTTCACCAATTTTTCCACTTTTAAGACTCAAATAGACAATTTTTTTAATGTTTTATAAATGATAAAAAATTCACATCAGATTTTAACAGAATTAAGCATACTTATTCAACACACATGGGGCCTCTGAAAAAAATGTTATTCAATTTAATAATTTTAATTTACATTGTATATGTACATGAGCATTTCTTTCAACCCACAGGTTAACACCACAAAAAAAAAAGAAAAGAAATAAAAAAGAAAAAAAGTACTGTGGTTAGCTGAGTGAAGAAACTCTTGAGACACTGTTGTCTGAAATAAAAGCAAGGCACTCTCCCTTAACACCTGATATATTCCTGAATTCTGCCTAGACAAAGGCATGTTCACACTGAGAGAGCTTGAAGAATAGTAGTAGATTTATTCTGCATTAACTGTTTCTTTTACCACTGTGACAGGTCACCGGCTGTACTCTAGGATGAATCAGTGTATTGAAGTTGACATGAAGGACAATTCCACAGATGATGGGATTTGGGAGAGTATCACAGCTAAGACTATCTATGGAAGACTGGAGGACACAGACTACGTGGAATCTCACACGGGGCTCTCAACCTGCTTCCTCCCACTCACATTCCACTTAATAAATAAACCTTGCTCAACAAAAAAGCAATTTTACTGTACTATGCTGATTTGCTTGAAAATCCTTGATAAAGGCCTGCTCGCAAAAGCTCCTGCAAGCCCTTGTCTGGCTGGTGCTCAGCACCTGGCAGGATTTGTCCCTAGATAAAAGCAATTATTCAAGGGACCTTGTGTTTTACACAAGGAGACAAAAGCAAATATTCTTTTTTTTTGATTTTATGTCTGTATGTTTTTGTATGCGCACATGTGTGTGAGTGTATATATATATATATGTATATATATATATTTAGTATATACAAAAGCAAATTCAGTCAAAATATATTTGTCTTGCTGGTCAGGCTTGTTACAGCAACCTACAAGAAACATTAGCTTCTCTGATATTTAATTATGCTATTATGTTTGCACATAAGCTTAAAAGTCAATACAAAAAGCAATACTTTTCCAAATATTATCTGCAGGTAAACCAGAAATATTAACTATAGTGATTAGAAGTCTGTTTCCCTATTGACACTACTATAAATCTTGATATAAGAATAATTTTTTCATAAAAGCACATCCAAACATAGTAAGTGATAAAATACCAGATTACTTTTTGAAAACCATACAGTGACTTGATATCTGGGTTATCCTTTGCAGCAATTAGGCAATTCATTTGGCATCTGTTTGATTGTATAATTTAATTTCCATATAAACAGCATAGTTTAAAAAAAGACAAAAGCTAGAATGTTTAAAGCTAACAAAAGATACAGTGACATCAGGTTGACATTCAAAAATTTCTTTAGCAAAATGACCAACAAAATTTTGACTTAATACAGTGCATATAAAGTTTTTTAGAACTGAACTTTTTAAATATTATTTGAATTTAGCAAAACATGAGCAAGATTTTAATATCAAAGTGCTAAACAGTACTGCCTTAGAAGTCACTGCAAATAAACTGTAAAATAACTCTGCTTGTGATTTGACAGATATTTTATATACAAATGGTTAATAAAAAGACACGCGCACACACACACGCACACAAATATAGGTATATACATATATATACATACACATTATATATATGTATATAGTTTTCCAACTGGTGTATCTGAGTCAGTGTGAACACCCCATTTAGTTATCATGTGTAACAGGGTTCCCATGAGCTGGCAGTCATTGCAATAAATACAGGCAAAGCCATTACAATATACCATGCATACAAACATTTATACAAATAAAGACACTATGCAACAAATTATCTCATATTAATATGGCATCAACAGTATAAACATACAAAAAGGAGTACGAACACGGAATGTTTAAACGCAGCCCACTATATCCTTCCTAGCACTTACATTCATACTATTTTACAAGACTTGCTTGTTCTTGAAAACCATCTTCTGTCTGTTTACTAACGAGTCGCTTGTGTTAGAAGTCTAGAACTGAACTATCCCTGATACTGACCCTGTATGCTCCAATCACTACTTACTCGGGTTTCCTTAGCTAAGGAACAACTGAGCCACAATTGCTCCCGTGTCTTCCACATACATTTGTCAATAAGTCACGCTACATGGAATCAAGTTTGGAAAACTCTGTCAGGTAAGTTAGTGCATGTAATTTTCTCCCTTGATTTCTTCTGTTTGTTTTCCTAGTAAAATAAATTAGTTAATAAACGAGACTTAGTAAGACAGCACTTTAAAAAATTGCACTTGAACATGGGAGCTAACAGCCATTGTCATTTTGCTATATTTGATTTGTATGAAATGTTTAATTGAATGTACTTTGCTAAAAAAGTGAATTTTTGTTTAGATTGTGCTGATGTATGTGCCCTTGATGCAGGAAGTATGCTAAAGGTATCCTCACAAAACACATACTACCCTGGCAAACAACAATTTGCTGTTCTTTCAAACACAGCTTCTACAATTTTACTCCTCATAGACCATGAGGTGTTAAACAACAGATTTAAAACAGTCATGTTAACCTTTTACTGCTGCTGGGATAGCATTGTCCAAAAGTGCCATATTAGCCATTTAAAAAACCCAAATCACACAAAAGAAAACAAAGAACACAACCCCAAACCAGTAAGCCAGTAAGTTTCAGGCCTCAGGTTGTAAGGACAAAGCGCCAGAAAAGACCTCATGTTAGACTCGGAGCGGCTTTTCTGTTAAGTGAGGGCAGAAATGTTAGCTGTAAGTCATGATCCGTTTGCCTGCTCTGGTGGGCGTTTGCCTCTCAGGAGGGTGGTTTGACTCAGAAGGGTAAGGTGTCCAGAAACAGCCTGTCGATGATGGAAGGGGCTGGCACCAAATCTTCCAGTTTCAGGTAAAAGATGCGCTGCAGTCCCAGTGTGCAGAGAGAACGCAAGTCAGCCAGAACACCCAGTACCTTCGGCTCTGCAGACTCGAGCGGTTGTCCTTTGTTTTGGCAACTGAAAGTTAAGTGATCTTTCAAACTGCTTGTGATCTTGTTGCATAGCTCTTCCACTTTCTTTGGTTCTTTTAATCCATGTCGTTCTGCAAAGCCAAAGGAAAAAACCACATCACCATCCCGATCACAAATGGAGAGAACGCGTTTTCTTAGGTGTAACCCAGGTGCATACTCTGGAACTCAGAGCAAAAAGTGCTCTGAAAGTGTAGATTTCTCAGAACAGCTGGGGTTACATGGTGTCAGTTAACCTTTCTGCCACACAAAATAAGAGAGCAAAAAGTGCCCTTTTCCCTTTATCTACTAAAACAGGCGATAGAGATGCTCAGTTATGATTGAAATTCTGGTACAAGGAATCCAAGCATCCTGTGTATCTGACATAATTTTCATGATATGAGACAGAATTAATTGGGTGATTTTCCAGCAAAACTATCACAGGAGGTGTTTTGGAGATTTCTGTGCTTCCCCACCAGTTGTGAATGCTCAATAACTATGGCAACCATTACTTATTCAGTGAATTCAAGTGGCGATCAATATCCTTAGCTAGCTCCATCAGCGCCCAGCCTAGAATTCCACCAGGAATTTGCAGACACTCTTATAAGAAACTAAAGGCACCTTTCTACCCTTTGTTATTTTGATCAGCTGCTGTTTTTTAGTTTATTCATCTTTAAAAGCTCTAAGCTAAAAGAAACCTGGAAGTTAACTATTTTGCTGTGAGTGAGCAATGCCTGAACAGCTGCTATGTTATCCATCACAAAAACCTCAGCAATCCTAAAAGGAAGTGGAGCTGGGCTTTGTGCCCCTTCAAATATCTTTTTAAAATACTACAATGATGTTAAATGCATTCACAATTCTTTAAGCATAAGTAGAATGACTCAGATTTGTGATTCATTAAAAGTAGCCTCTTTACAGGGGAAAGAATTCTGTGTTGTTTGCTATCAAGGCTTAGTGGATAACAGAACAAAAGAAAATTCAACACAAAAAATCTTATATTTGTGATGTATTAATTTGCCTCTGACTTTGAAATAGACAGATAAGTAAGAAATGGCTTCACAGCAAAGTCATAATAACTTACACGTGAAATAGCATTGTATTAGACACGGTAATCAAAGAAAATGCAGCTTATATTAAGTCAATTAGATATATAAAACAATGACAGCAGTGGTTAAGGAGAAATTGTGGCAGTTCTTGTGTTTGATGCTTTTGAAGTCATCTCCTTCCCTGGCCCTCTCTCCCATCCCTGGCAGCCAGCAGCCACATTGTGCCCATTGTCCCCAAGTCTTGCTCCTCCATGCCAGGAGGAGGTAATCGACCTGTCCTCGGTCTGTCCCCTAATGAACAGTGAAAAGAGTACAGTTCTCTTTACTTCCAGAAGCAGAAGTAATGCCTGCACCAGGCACAGTGGTGCCTTGCCCAGGCCTGTGTATATAAACTCCTTGCTCACCACCTGTTTTGGCTTAGGTACTCCTTATAAACCAATAAAACAGACGGGATTCAATGAGGGCAGTCAGAAATGCAAAGGTCTGGTTTTCCAGATATTCACCCGTTTTACACTTTTTTCCCCAACTGTATTTACTTAGGCAGAGTTAGCTCCTGAATAATACTGGTTTGGGATCAGAATCAGAGATATGCAGACATGGACATCTCTGTCCAGAAGCTCCTGTGCTCTAATCATTTAAATTCCATCAGTCAGCCCTGTTGTTTCAAAGCAACACTTATCCAACCAGTGACATCTGCTTCAGACATCATTTTCACCTTGCAGGAATTAAAAACCCTAGGTATTCTAAGTGCCTTGTTTACATTAAAACATGAGAAGTCAATGAATATTTAAAGCTTTTCCAGTAAATGGTGTATAGTGTAATTATGTAAGCTTTAACTATACAGGTCACTGAGAGTAAATACTTAGGCAGATTCTGCCATTAAAAATCTTAGCAGATAAATATTTTATACAGGTTGGAAAAGCTGTAGGGCTTTTTTTTNGGGTGTTTTTTTGTTTGTTTTTTTACCACTAGCCTACTGAGAGAATCTGCAGGACATTAAATTAATCTTGAAATCTTTGAGGAGTTCACATCTTTTAATCTGCTTTGTTTCCTAGCTGTGTAAGTGAAGATATTTTTATAGATGTAGGGAGCTGGAATATAGAATGGATCTAAAACCTGACTACAAATTAGCCAAGCACATTTTCAAACCACTGCCTCAGTAGGTGAGTACCTTGCTGCAGAATATGGAAAATTATCTCTGGCTCTGGAGCATGCAGCAACTTTGTTAGCATTTCCAGCCAGAACTAAACAGCTTGTCTCCCACTGACAAGTTCAGAAGGTTTCATGAAAAAATCATGTCTTTTGTGAATAGCCATGAAATATACCGAGGCAAAACACTATATGTGCGAAGATTATCATATTAGTAGCCTTACTTTACATAAAAAAATCGTGGGAATTCAGAATTAAGAGATACTCTGTCCTTAAACTCTGGTGCTACAATATTAAAACAGTCCCTGATAAACCAAATTGTCCTCCCATGAGTGAAGTGCTCTACAGTGGCCTTCTCTACTTGCAAATTTCCATAGGGGTTAATTCCTCATGCCTTGGACTGCCTCTGGGGGTTTCAGTCTTAAACTCCTAAGGCATCCATAGAAAGTCAAAGCCATCTACGTGGAAGCTCTCCTGTTAGGGCAGGACACCACATGCACCTGCACTGCCACTGCAGTCTCTGGTGTAAGAACACAACTACTTTCTGAAGAACACACTCATCTAAGAATAGGCTCCTCTCCTTGGTAGACTTGAGGCATCCAGGGCCTAATTTGCTCAAAGGTTTAGATTTAACAGGGTTCAAATAACAGGAAACATATTTTCTTGCCTTTTTCACGTGCCCAGTTCTGTTTGCACAAAGAAAGACCCACAGTCTTTCTTATACAACCCAGAGGGAGCAGCACGAGGCCCCTGGGGTAAAGGTGTGCAGTGGCACTGAAGCCGAGGGCCTCTAATCACTCTAATCCTGTCTTCCACAGGATGTTCTTATCCACATGGGAATGATAAGGCCAAGATTTATCCCAAGAAGTACAGCTGGTCAAAATAGATTTTCTCTAACTGATTGAGGAGATGTGTAAATATTATCATAGTCAGACTTTCTTATAATGACAAAGGCACGTGTAAAGTGAATACAGGATTTCTCAGCCTGTACAGCCTAAAACACAAACCAAGATTGTGTTTTAGGATATCACTGATTTTGTAAGAAAAATGGTGATTTATAGCAAAGATGCTGTCAAAATGACTCATCAAAAGTCTTGCCTCTAAAGCTCTGCAAACTTAGCTCATCCTGGTAAACTGAACACAGCAAGTTTTTTACACCTTTTTCCTTTTCCTGGGAAGCTGAATGTGGTTTTCTGCTATCATTACAGTGATCAGCAAAAACTCAACAGGAAGAAAGCAAAGAAATCCATCACCAGCTGTGCTAGTCCCTCTTTCCCAAACCTTTGACCCGAGGTAGATCATGCCAGGGTCAGGCAGACTGAGCACTACCTTTACAGAAAGTGCCTCTCAGAGAGCGCGAGTACCTCAAAGACTCTGGGCTCTGCACTCCGTGTCACGGGGTATCACTTTCAGTCTCAATTAATTCTGAGGTGTCCAGAAACGCAACGGATGAACACTGCAAACTTAAAATAGCCTCTTGATTGTCTTAGTTTCAGTGTAGTTATGTGATTTTCTCTTCCCCCTTCACATTCCTCTTCCCCTTCCATAACTCAAATAAGCACAAGGCTCAGTTGCCTACAGCTTTTTCGTGCACACACTGTTACACAGGAACATTGCAATTTGGCACATCCAAGAGTCTCCTTTCCTGTTGTAGTCTGGCCCATATTTATCCTGCCTAACTCTCAGACACTTCACAAGGGTCTCCAAGCTTGGTGCACAGACCTCTTAAACTCCTCCTAACATCAGTGTAAGGATGGGCATTTTTAGAAGATTTTTACAATTTTAGATGGATGAATCATCTTCTGGAGGTGCTATGTATTCTCCATCAGCTGTGCAAGGTATCTAAAGTCAGGTGAGATGAGTGGCCACACAGAACACCATAGTTTGCTCCCTCTTTTAAGAAAAGCACAATATAACACAGAGACTGCTGGTTGCTGTAGAAGCAAAGAGTTCTTGCCTCAACAAAGAGGTGGGAGTGAAAAAGGAGGAGTGGGTACTTCACTTTGACGCTGACAGTATTTCCCTCAGCTAAGTGGCAGGGGGAAGACAGACAATGCAATCTGGAGGGGGGTTTTTTTATAACTAGCTCTCCTACACTCCTCCAGTCTGCCACCTGCTTGTATGCAGACCCAGCACATGAAGCCACATCCAAGGAACACAGAAACCTGTACAGACTAAGGTATTTATTTCTCTNGCTAAAAATTGTTTGTAAATTGGAACGGAAAGCCCAACAGCAGGAAGACAAACACAAACTCCTAATTAATTGAAACCTCACAACGTTCTTCAGTGGTCTGGTGCCAGTCTAACAAAGTGTTAGGAGTGTGAATAAGCCAAATATATACAGTGGTTCTGGGCTGGTCTGTAACACACTTAAAATAAAACATATGCTGAAAGAGCTTGGCTGAATGAGGGCTAGCATGCTCTGTACTCAGCAGCATCCCACTGAGAGTGTCAAGTGGGCAAAATAATAATGGTTTGATGTGGATAGAGAAAGGAAGGGGCAGAGAGGAAAACCTAATCAACGAGGAGAATGAGAGAGAGAGAAAACACTAGCAGTTTTCAGAGCAAGCAGAAATGTGAGGCTAAATTAGAATGTGCCCTTGAGATGATCTGCACTGGACTCAGTCTGTTTTCACACTGTTAAAAAAAACCTAACAAATGGTCATTTGGGAAGTTTAGGAAGCATTTTCAAGCATAGGCTGAATTAGTATCTAGTCTACTCTGCAAAGCTTCATCTTTAACACTACCCAGTCCATCATGGAGTGACTGTGCAGGAACACTTGTGATCCATGAACACACTAAACTCATAGAAATCATCCGTGTGAAATTAACAACAGAACTTGACCCAAGATGACCATAATTTCCTTTCCATGTTGGTGCTCTTCTTTAGCTCATTAGATGCTACATACCAACAGAATAAGTGGTCTAAAGGAGAACATGACAGACCTATTTTTTTTTATTTTCTTAGGCATGTAAGGTGAGTGTCATGCATTGCTTCCTACCTACTTTCTTCTGGGTGATGCTTAGAGCAACACTCATATGCTGTGGAGGAAGTTGTGTCCAGCCTTTCTAAACCAACTAAAGGAAGTAAAAAAAGAGAAGAGAGACAGAGAGAGGAAGATCCTAAAGGAGCACCTTACAGTAAAAAATGTTTTTTGGCACAACAGAGTTCAAAGTTAACTGTTTGCAAACCTCCATAGTAAACTAGATGCCACTTCTTTCAATCTGGGTGCTCTTTTAAGTGGATGTCTTATCTGAGAGGACCTGAAAATTCATCAGCAATCTGACATAATGCTTTTCCTTCTAGGCAACATACCACAGACTTCCAGGACACATAAAATAGATAAAAAAGCAAAAATATATGGACTTTCTAATAGAATATATAATGCAAAATATTGTATATACCTTTAGTTTTACTCAAAGCAAGCAATGTAGTGAACTACATTGAAAAGAACAAATGACCCTACATGCCTATAACCATGCATCCTACGCTATCATCTGCAGCTGTGGTTGGGATAGGACATGGAGCTTCACGGCTCTGAACAAGTCAGCAAGGTTAATTGAAGGTCACTGGAACTCCTGGAGCTGTTACTGGGGAGACAATTTGACATCTCAAAGTAGAGGAACAGCCTTCAGTATATCTTAGGACACTGGGACCAGTGGAATGTCTTTTAGACTCCAACACTGAATTTTAGATTTATTCCCTCTTCCTTCACTGGGAGACAGATATTAGTTCTCCCTGTCACTCTTGAAGAGCACAGAATACGTGAAAGAGAGTAGTGACTCCTCTTACTCTTCTCCCTCAGCGAAACTGCCAAAGATTAGCAGTATACAAGAGGGTTTGCTTTCCAAGGATACATCTATGTTTGGGCTAAGGACAGCATTTGTGAAATCAAGAAGAAAGAACAGGTCATTATTCCCAGATGAAGTATTTCTTTATCTGGAAAGACAATTCTTGAATTCGATGCTAATACTGTACAGCACCTAAGATGCTATACAGTATTAAAGCAGGCTGTGACTACTACAGATCACAGGGCTGTTGTCTTTTCCTTTTTTTTGGTTAAGCCATCAAGTCATAAACAATTTGCGTGATACTCAAGAAAATTTTGCTCAAGGCAGCAGCCAGTTTCCAAG
>VZTT01076577.1:93527-109476 GCA_013400855.1 Buphagus erythrorhynchus
CATCCCTTTCAAAAACAGATGACAAAGGGAAAAGAAAAAAACTTTCATACTTGAAGTGTGTTTCTATATTTCGTACTTATGAGTACAAAGCAGACTTGCTCAAATAGTACCTGAGGATCAATTTTGATTACTATGCAGGAAGAAGATGGGACAGATCAAATAATAGAAGCACATTAGTGACACCTCTGATTTCTTTTTAAATCACCTTCTTGATTTTGCCTGCTGTGTAAAACAAATTAAACATAATATCCTTTGTATGCAGACATTGCTGGTTTTTTGTGCTTTTTTTTGGTACAAATGACAATGTTCAAAGATAGCACCATATTTATTCCTTAAAAATATTCAGGTGGATGATATTTCACATCATCTTAAGAGGAAATGAAATAAATAGTTACCTGATGGAGAGTCTTAGCACAAACAGCTCCAAAAAAGCTGATTCTATGAGTAATGTCTGATCTTCTTTTGGGAGGTCAGTAAATCCTGGAATTTTTTCTGCCCAGCCTCTAGTTATGTCAATGGAGGCAGTCAGAAGATTATAGAACTGTTGTACATGTTCTGCATCTGTGCCTGCAGCAGCCTGATCAGTGGAACAGTACTAAAATGAAAGCCACAGAAAGCAAGGTTATATGCATTTAAGGGCATTCTGTGAAACATACAGCATTATTTGCCCAACAACATTTCCTTCTGTGGCAAAGCTGGTATTATTTATAAAGACATAAAAAAATAGGTCTACAACTACCTACTTATTTGGTTACCTACAGGCATTTTGCTATTCAGATAGATATTATAAAAATATTTCCATATGTATAGAAGTAATTTCAAATTTATAACTAAAATACAATATCACATTTTGCAAGTACCCACATGCTATTATTAAACAGAAATAGAAACCTGGTGGCTAGGATAATTTGCATCACACTAGAAGAGGAACATTATGTGGCTTACTACAATGAAACACTTTCCCATTGATGAATTTGTCTCAGTATGTCAGAAATGCAGATTTCTTCCAAAACCTCACAAAGTGCATTTTATCTGACAGTGATAGAGACACATAAGATAAATCACGTTTTATCTGACACATGCAGCATTGCTTCATTTGAATACAGAATTGGTTCAAAGTAAACCAGCTGCCCCATATCAGCTCTTATCCTTCAAATTGAAGCATTTGAGGTTCAGCAGAACCTATTATCCTGCTTATGTGGCCATAACTCTTCCAGGCAACCATTTGACAGTCTCAGCTTGCTCAACTTCCCTGTGACCCTCTGACAGCTCCCTCCCCACTATCTCCTACTTCATCACCACTGGATCCCTGTCACTCCTTTGACACTGCTCTCTCTCTCTTGGCAGAAAATACAACAGGAGCTTTTGTGGCTTAGTCCAATTCTGTGCTTGGAAAGTGCTGCTGGTTTTCTGAGCAGGTACTAAATAATGTGGCATTTATTGCAGTAACATCCTCATCATCAGACACCTGCTGGGTTATTTCTGGGAGAGACTTCATAGCCACTCTCTCTTAAGAGTTCAGCCAAAGAAAGGCTGAGGTAGACTCCACAGCTAAAAGAAGCCTGCATACCCTTTGGAAACAACTGCCCACGTGCACTTAGGCTTGAGTCCATCAGCCTGAAGGCCACTCTAGCAACTCTCCAAGCCAGAATGGAAGCAGAAAAAAACTCTTTCCCCATCAGTAACAGTGGTCTGGCAGCCTGGGAGGACCATATTACAACCTGGGCTGCAGATATCACCCAAGTTGCTAACTGCAATCCAGAAGTCACCTCTGTGCAGGACAGAGAGATGGGGCAGCAAGCAGAACTTCTCAGGTAGCTGTCCTGTACTCTGCCTCTCCTAGCCGGAGCTGGTTGCTGTTGGCAGGTAAGGAATGAAGGACACAATGTCAGAGTTGCTGACTGATGGGCGAACCACAGCAATCCTAGAGACCTCTGTCTGTATCTGGGTCCTGGCACTAGCTCTTGATGACTCTGTTCTGCTTACCCAACCTAACTGCACGAGTTTCTCACGGTAAGTTCCAGCTCACATGCCTAATCAGCTGGTGAAACATGTGCAGTCCTTCTTATAAAGTTCATATGGAGACAAATTTTGCCTCAGCTGCTCCAAAGGATCATGTGACACTGAGGCAGGTAGAGGCCACAATACAGAGAAGGGGAGCAGCAGTAGAAAAATCTGTATGCTGCATCATTCATGTGTTCAGACCTCCACGTGAATGGAGCAGTTGAGGATGCTCAAGCAGCACGAATCAACTAGTCCTGGCACTGGACTGCTGCAAGATGCACACAGCATTAATGGGTAGAAAAAGACAATTTTCAGAGACCATGCATATTCTGGACCCTCTAGAAGTGAAGCTGCAGAACAAGCCACAACAAGTGTGCATTTTGGCTCTGGGAGATGTGCTTTGCTACACAGGGGCTGACCTATGACTCTTTCTTACTACACAGGGAAACTAAACAGGCTGATGGAAACTCCTGCCTCATGACAGGTATTGCTAAGCCAAGACATATTCTTGATCCTTCGAGCAGTAAAGAAGGAAGAGAAAAGGAAAATAAAAAAAGATACTACCCAATCTGGATGGGTTCATTCTAAATATAACTCATCACAACTCAGAGTAATTATGCCAGGTGTTAATTTGTTCCCAATATTTATAAAACATTCCTTTGGCAAAAATAAGGCCAAGTTTTAACATTTTCTAATGAAGCTGAATGCTGCATTATGTTGTGTAACTGTGAATGCTACAGTGTGGTTTACCCTACACTGGGCACTAAATCAAATTAAATGCATCTAAAAAAATTATAACCTGTGTTTTTTATTATAGCCTATCCCACGAGAGCAATTTTAGAAGAAAGGTAAAAGATTATATGGAATTGTGTAATTTTTAGCTGCTGCAATACATCACTGCTTGCTATAAAGTATTAGCACTTACAAAGAGTTGTTAAAGTAAAATATTATTTACTTGTAACAGACTTAGGAGGATACAAGTAACCATAAACAATATGTATGTTTCTGTTTCATGCACCACAATTGTGGTTTTTTTCCGTTATTTTTTCATGGAGAAGAAGTGATATTTGACCTAACTTGTGACCAAGACAGCTGGCAATCTTGCCCTCGGTCAGGAGGCCACAGGACGGAAAGGCTCCCTCTGATCTGCATTTCTAAACCTGCCCTATGCAAACAGGAGGCAAACCAGGAGAAAGACAAAAGACAAAGCTCTGCCTCCCTCCCTCCCTTGAAGCTCCTTTGGGAATTAATGAAATATGACTGTTACTTAAGGAGGGGGTTGCATGTGCAGCAAGCAACATTAACTTGTATGTTATATCTGAAGAGATTTGGAAAGCCTGAGGTTGGGAAGCCCGATAGCACAAGTTAGCTCTGCCCTTTGCCTGCTTTCATCAGTCCTTCATCGACGGCTACAGCTGCAAAAGCCCAACAATAACTTCTCTGCACAGACGAGAGCCTACGCTCATTTTTCCAAAAGCCACGATATGTGCTTAATTTTGCGGCCCAGGAAGGGGGGGATTATTGCCTAAATGCTGCACTCCCCCTCTGAAAAGGCAACATTTCAGTTTATGTTGGTGCCTGCTTTGCATGAATAAGAACGGCAAGATATAGGGTCTATTTCTCATCTCACTCCCTTAAAAGTGTAAACTCAGGGAATTGTACCAGTAAACAGGTGTGAGACCAGACTACGGCCCTTGGCAATTGCCTTTTGAAACCAAGTACCTAAATATACCACTGCTGTGGACTGGTAAGTTAAAACCAGTGCTGAGATGAAAAGCAGCCATGTTCTGAACAGAACTGTTTCCAATGTTTTGGTGTAAAGTTTGTAGCTTATGTAATTTATTTTTGGTTTTGTTTTTTTTTTTTTTCCTGGGTTGCTCTGTGTGTGTGTGCTTACAGGGTTTTCTGGATGGAAGGGATACACACTTCTCTCTGAAACTTTTATCAGTATTTTTAAGACGGTCAAGATATTACAACTTGTAAACATGAAGACCATGCTAAACATTAAGGTCGTATCTGCAGAAGTGTCAGGGCTAACTCCAAAGCCAGGTTTCCAGATCTGCCCATTTGTGGTGCTCAGCAGGATCACAGCCTAGCTGAATCTCACGTTAGTTTTAACAGGTAAAATATTCATAGGAATATTTTAGCATTGCAGTGTGTTTATGGCATGTTTCATTAAATTCATTAAATTCAGTTAATCTTGCTCTTTACACAGTATTTGTTTCTGACCTCCCCTAACTTTTCAAAATAAGGGTCTATGAAAAACATAAGAATCTACTAATTTCTTGTAGAATATTTTTGTAATTTCAGTACTGCTGGGCATAGCAGACTATTATATATTTTAGTGTAAAGAAAAACTTAGATATTAATATGTTCTAACAGATAATCATACTTAATCTTTTAGCTACCAAGACTAAATTAATTTACTGTCAATCATATGCTCTCTGTAATGTCCAACAGAATTGTTCAGCAATTAAATCTGTGAGTTGTTTTCATTAAAAGAGAAATAATATCTGTAGGACAAAGAAAAAAGTCCCATAAAAAGTACATAATTTTTGTTCAGTTTTCTGTAAATGCAAAATAACTTTATATCCATAAATAAATACAAACTATGGCCCCTGGACTCCTGCAATTCTGTGGAACCCAGCAGATTTCTATCAAAGAGCACAGCCCATCACACACCGTGGTATTTGCAGAATGATCCCTGAGACATTCTGGATGAATTAAGGTACTTGTAGATATGGCTAATGCATTCTCCCCATAGTAGGTTGTCAGACACTGAACAGCTAGATTCTTGCTAATAGCTTGAAAAATTATATGATTTAATGCTTACAGATTAGTTTGAAGAAAATATGTTACAGCATGCTTTAAATTGCTAAATTATATATATAAGTAAAGTCTAAAATAGCATAATGTAGTTTTTATATAATTGCAGTAAATATGCTTTAGGATTAAATATTACTTAGCAACAAGTGATAAATGGCCAATGGAGTTATTGTTTGAGTACAGCTGCTATTTTTTACAATCTCAAATTTAATCATAGTTCTTTAAGGGGGGAGAATTTGACCTTGTTTTTCCATAGCTATCGTTTTTTTTCTTATCTTATATCAACCTGCCTAAAAATTGTACTTAACAAGCCATTTCAATGCTGTATTTCAATAACTACAGAACATTTTTTTCAACTTTCAGAATATTCCATTAATATTTAAATTGTGACTATGATACATAAAAGAACAAGGTTAGAAAAATATATAATCTTTGGTAAAGCTTTGCTGATTTTTCAGAATTTTAATTTTAACAGTCTTGTTTTGAAAATGTGAGTTTTGCTGAAGGAATATTTATGCTGGGGTATCCAAAGCCAACCCTGTTCTCATTTAAATAATGGCAAAATTCCTATTGATTTCAACAAGAATGGTCTTATCCATCCAGTGTCACACTCTACAACCCTTCTATCTGAATATTAGGGAAGTGCTATTAAATTTTAGCCTTCAGAAGATGGAAGTTAAGATATTAGACATACAAGTACTGCTCCTGGTTAATCAATGACATCATAATTGATCATGTTTTGGCACAGCCTTATTGCAAGAAGAATGCTCTATTTATCCATGCATTTTTGTTTTCACTCAGACACTGAATATACTGCAGAATATTAGATTATTTTGTGATTGAGATCCTCACAATGAATAGTTACTAATATCTACTGCACTTCCTTTCCTCTCATTGTCCACCTATCAAAAAAAGACAACGGCTGGCTGGACCGATTTCTACCCTCATCCAAATTTCACACTCAATTTCATTTTGGCAAACCAGCTGGTAAGGAGAAATGCAGCTTGCAAATCATTTCTGTGTGGAAAGCAAAGAGGGAAAGAAACGTGAGACATACTCTTGAATAGTCCAGCTCCCTGGGCGTGGAGTCGGTTAAAGCTCGAACGAGGGCATTCATCATGCTGATGGGAGGAGAGGGCGGGGAGGGCTGAGAGGGTTCTTGCTGTAAGGGGCTCTTTGGTTTGGAAGGCAGCCGACCTCTTCTCCCTTTCAGGCTGTCGGTACGGACAACTAGGTGAAAAAAATCCCAAGGGAATCAGTTGTGAAGGTACCAGCAAATGATGGATCAGAATGAACACCCTGCTTGCTTTCCTTACAGTGGCCAGACCAGCAAAAAGAAGAGCGTTCTCCAGTTTCAGCACATGCTCTTGATGCTTTTGGTTGCAAAGGAACACAAATGGCACCAGAACTGTGTCACACCTATGATTGTAAGCAGCGATGTAGCTGCTGAGTGAGAGCCCAGCTGTGTTCCTTGTGTCCATGCTTTGTTTGCAGCATGTCAGTGTGCCCATGATACTCCACTGCTGAAAAAAGCTGAATTCCTTAAAACAGAGATTTTAGTGTTTCTACTACCAGTGTCCCTTTTAAATGGCAGAGGTATTCATTCAAAGTAATTTTAGCTTTCTTGAAGCATTTGAAAAAATACAGCCACACTATATAGGTTATATTATCCATGTCAGTATTTGCAATGGGACTGCTCACACAATATTACTCACATGCTTAAATATTTGCAGAATTGGGACTAATGAGTTGATCCTGTTTCCATTTAAATTAATTGCAAATTTACAATCAGCTTATGGGAATGAAACAAGATCCTATGTCAAAATGCACACAATCCAGTGCAGCCCCCAGTGAGATAACAAGAGGAAGCCAACAGCATTATCGAGCAATGTTCAAAGTTAATAAAGGAGACATTTTGGCCACTGTCAAATTATCCTCTTGTGACCTTGCTGTTCTTGAACTCTGGGGTCTATAGTCTAAATATGATAATAGGGATGAAAAGCACAAAGTCAATACATTATTACATAAATGCACATATTTTGGGGTAAGTTATGAATCTCATCATTGTCAAATTTATTGTAGAGACATCCATGTTGACACACACACATACATACAAACACACACAGATACACACACACAGAGATTCATTAAACATAGTATTTTAGTTTTCTGGGATCATAAATAGCCAGAGTCCTTACCTTCTTTAACCATGCCGACACTGAGACACTTCTGGAACCGGCAGTATTGGCATCTGTTACGACGTCTCTTGTCCACTGGGCAGTTTTTATTTGCCAGACAAACATATTTTGCATTTTTCTGAACTGTTCTCTGCGAAAATGCAACACAAAAATAGTAAACTGATTGTTTCTTGAGCAACTTAGAACCTGACAAAATGTGTTTTAATTACAACATGAAAAGTGACAGTGCAATTCATATAATTAGATAAAATTAATTTCCTAACACACTAGCCTGCAGGAAAAACAATTTTATTAGTGCTAGCTGCTGACAATGAAAATCATCTAGGATTGTTCTGAAGCAAGTCTCCGGAGACAGGCAACTTTGAATGATAAAATCATATCTGAAATTACCAGGTCATCACATCTACCTTTGGGGATTAGATTATCTCCGCTTTTAATATCCCTTTGGGAACAATTTTCTACTTGGTTCATTCCCTTGATTATTGCTGACCTTATTAAAATAAAATCAAAATGATCTGCAATGTACTTCTCTTGCTATCACTATTGTTAGTCAAATACCACAATAACTGGTTTGGTTAGCCATTAAAATCATCAGGGAGAAAAATAAAAATACCATAAACCCCTACAAAATATGTTTGGCTAAATACTCTGGGAAAGTTAACCTGACCTGAGGAAAAAAGACAGAATGATGACACAGTTATGTAAATTTAATTAACTCTAAAGTCATGTTGAAAAAAAATAAAACAAAATTAAAATTTGTAGAAAGCTGGTAAGCTTTGGAAGAATGTAACAAATATTAATGCAAAAAGGTATCATGCTGCCATATTTAAAATCAAAGATACATCAATAAATAACATCCAAAAAGGAAGAAAAGACATCAGGAACAAATTTATCAACTCAACATTCAATATTAAATCTTTACCTGCAATTAAATTAATGGATAATTTTTATTCCATAATTTGTATTTGTTATCAAATAACAGCCTCAATGTACTAAATATAAGAGATACAGCAAATATTGTTCATTGTGATTTGGAGCTGAAAACAGTTTGATTTTGCAGAATAAGGTACTGCTACAACTCAAGGATATGCTATTGATTTCCACAGGGGCAGGTTTGGGATAATAAGAGCTGCTATTTCCATGTTATTTGTGTTCCCTTTTCTAGTTGTATTTAAATAACAAATTAGTTTTATAGGAGAGTTATATGTTACCATGTGGTCAAAGGATTATTATTAAGTTACACTGACAGCTCCACCTACAATAAAATGTTGTAAGCCCTCCCCCCAAATATTTTGGGACTGTTTTTGTTCCCATTGTATCTTTTACCAGAACAGTGGCATAACTGCAATCTAAGCAAGAAAAAATATACAAAATCAACCCCGAAAGTTTCAAATCTTAAACTTGCTGCCCAGAACCATCCTACCAAAAGTCAATCACAAGCTCTTCACTTAGACAAGCTATTTCTGAAATTAATACTGGAATCTGGACTCAGTCTGCTGAAAGGAAATTACAAAGCACTCAAAACTAATATCAAAAGACATATTCAACTCTTGAAAATATAAGCACAAAGTTTCCACTGAGAAATTGCTGTGTGTAAGTTATTTGTGTTGCTATTCAGCTGCAAAGCTGCCTTCATTGCAGGGCAGGCAGCAGGACCCTGTGCAGTGCTTAGTCACTGCTCTGCAGGCAGCTTTCTCCTGCTGAGGACTCCCCGGGCTCCTGAGCTGAAGGGTAATGACAAGGCAGCAGCCAAAAGCAACTACAAGTACTTGGGTTTGTCCCATGAGTGAAACCAGTTTCTTCCTGGTGCTGACCACCCTGCATTCCTCCTCACGCCAACTGCCCCGGACGAAAAACGGCACCGCTGCCACCACCTAAAACATTAAGTGGACTTTACGATTTCAGGGTTTCCTTTCTCATCTAAAAACAAAGTATAATTGGAATTGGTGACTAAGTAAAACCCAGGCTGAATGGACTCCAGATGAGTTTCACCACAGAATAAACGCAGTTTATAGCTTAAACTAGGGTGACCTATGTTTCACTGAGGAATGCTGGATGTGGTTCCCCCAGAACACTACCATGGCCTCTTCTCAGCAGAGACTGGCTGATCCTTTTATCCTACAGAGGGCTTTCCTTGACCTTCTTCAAAGACTTTGGGTGCCCCTTCCACCCTGCTGGGGGTTTAACACACGATGTCCCTGAAGCCCCGGGTCAGGACCAGGAGCGTGTAGGGACAGAAGGGGTGGGAAGCGGGGTGGGAGCAAGCAGGGAGGGGAGCACGGCGCGGAGCTCTCACCTTGAAAAAGCCCTTGCAGCCCTCGCAGGTCCGCACCCCGTAGTGCTGGCAGGCGGCATTATCTCCACAGACGGCGCAGGTGCCTTCCCCGGACGAGGAGCTCCTGCTGGGCGGGGACGGGAGGCCGCTGCTGCCGCTCCCGCTGCTCTCCCCCATCAGGCTGGAGGTGGCTGCGTTGAGGCCGAGTGGTGAGAAGGCTAAGGTGGCTGGTCTTTTGGCCAGGTGAAGCCCGTAGGAATGGCCCTCCATGGGAGCCTGGCTGGCGGCGGGCCTGTCGGAGCCCAGGGGCAGGCTGAGGGAGGCAGGGTCGTAGCACATGTGGGCGGCCGCGGACGGCGTGTGCGGAGGCGAGTGCTTGAAGTGGAAGAGAGGGAAGCGCGGAGGCACGGTCTTCATGGGGGTGGCGTCCATCAGGTGGCCGGGAGGCAGGCAGGTCTGCGTGGGCTGCAGCGGGGGCTCGTCCCACAGGCCCTGGTGAGCAGGGAAGCCGGGTGTGGTGGGCGTGGAGGGTGGAGATTGCTTGAAGTACATGGACGTGCTGGGCATGCCCTCGTCTGTAGATGGGGGCAGTGAGGGCTGGTATGGCGACAGCCGGGTGTCTTCCATCTTTATGAGGGGCCTCTGGCCAGAGGAGGCAGTTTGCATTTGGTAGAGGCAGGAAGGCTTGAGCTCATAGCTGCCAGAGTAACCCTCCATAAAGGTGCTGAAGCTGGGAAGGGAGGTGGTGGCAGTGGCAGTGATTTCGGTACTGCTCAGGTCCATGGTCAGCTTGGCATAGTCAGGGTTCATGATGTCTGAGCTGTACTCCGAGCCATACGCGTAGGTCTGGGATGCATAATTCGAACCGGGCGGTGAAGGACTATACTGCGCTTGCACACAGGGCATATCTGCAAGGGCAAAGGGCACGTGAACAACAAGCCCAGCGCACCAGGCCGCGGCCCAGGCCATCACTAACTTCTTTCCTAGAAGCTTTCCCAGAGCTCGGATAGGCACCCAGCTCCCATTCGGACATTTAAATTAGCCTCGAGCCTTTTCCTTTCAACAAGAAATATGCATCAGGGATCGACTAAGCATTCGATACTATGGAGCCTGCTCTCGTCTAGTCAAGTGAGAAACTCACATTTATACCAGTGTCAGTGAGAGAAGCATCTCAAGCTGCCCTACATCTGCTGCTTAATATACATAAGTGTCAATGAGAATTAGATAAGCAGAATGAGAACAGTTTATGACTCTAAATCTATCTCTCTATGCATGCAATCATGCTGTAAAATTTTCATGAAGGGTAAACGAGATTATCAAATGCATTATATTAAAAATTATATTTATTTTAAAAGAAGCAGCATCTGCAGTGCATGTCAGAGGAATTACTCAAATCACAAGGTTTGCTACTCAGGACTTGCAAACATCAATTTTGCTTACTCAGCTCTGGACCTTTGAAGAATATTTCTAGTCAGCTAATAATTTAAGATTGCTGTCTCATTATTAGTTTTAAGGCTTATCTCTGGTAGAATATTCTCCTTTAAAAAGTGGAGGGTACAACATCCCTTTCAATTTGCAAAAATGTAGGATAAAAGGAATGTAGTATTTCTGTTTTCATGAGAAAGTAAGGTTGAGGCCAGTAATACAGATGGTTTTATTCATTAGTCATGAAACTTAATGCAATTCACTGATAGCTGGGATGGTTGAAGCAACACAGTGCCTGGCTAAAAAGATCTGATTGTTATTTTCTTTTACATTTCCTACTAGTCTGCCATGTAATTTGCTGGTCACAGGAAATAATAGACTCAATTCTGCAATTCACTGAGGTTTCCCTGACTAAACACTGTGAGATTCTAGGCCAATATTTGCAACTTGAACTAAAAGTGTGTGGTGTATTTTGGTTCCACAGCAGAGGAATAAAATGCATCAATTAGTATAAATCTTCTCATAAACAGAAAAGTAAATATGGATAAAATGTATATCAAAATTAAGTGCAGTTCATCTCTTCTTAATCATGGTAATTTATATTCCAGAAGCACTTGAGAAATAATTCATGTTTTAAAAAAGGAACAAACTTGCCTTGAAAATAATGAGGTTTTCCTCATTATTTTAAGAAAACTCTTTTCACTTACAATTTTAAAATATTCACTCCTGGCATGCAGGAATCCAAATAATTTGTGTTAAATCAACTTTTAATTCTTTCCTGCTCGCTTTGCAGATAAAGATATTTAAACTAAGCACCAAATTTGAATTATCACGCTGTCACAAACCATTCGCATCTTTCTTCGTCTCGAGAAAACACTAAAATCTGAGAAAAAAAAATTCAGTGCTGTTTCCTGAAATTAAGACCTTCCTTGCCTTAAATCCAAAAGCTTGAAGAAGAAGGCAGGACAACCCTCCCCCAAGCCTTGCCTCCCAATGTTATTTATGTATTATTCTACTGTTCTCTTTTTTTTCCTGTCAATTTCTGTCCATGCCATTCCACGCACACACATTTCCTGGCAAGTCATATCACTATCATTTGTTAATTTAAGGACTGGCTGTTAAAACATAGTGATCAGTGCTTAATGAAATTAAAAGAGAAAGAAATTCTTTCCACACACCTCCACTGAGAACTGACGGAGGAACACAACAGAGTGAGTTCACAGCTAATGTCACAAGTGGACGTGTTGATACACAGCTCTATGAAGGAAAAAGGCTTTTTTGCTAGCTCAGAAAATGAGCAGGAGTTCAAGGGAACAGATCATTATGCCTTTTTTTTCTGCGTTTTTCTGAGCATAACAGAGTTATGCCACTGAATTCTATGCAAAGTGGAGTAGAAAAACAGAAGTCTAAAATAACTCTGACCGGAGGACTGAAAAAATATCCTTAACCTAAAGGTCTGGTCTCTCCTGGCTCTGTGGGACTCCTCCTACCTCGCCTTTTGCCAGCGCACTTGTCTGTGTCTAACCCCTACTTTTCCACTTAGGGCACCAGTATTAATTCCCCTGCAAAGTAAATAACCTAGGATTTCTTTGTCTTGATCCAACAATATTAAAACAAGTAAAGAAAATGCTCCACAGGAGGTGCATTGAAGAGCAACCTGTCATCAAAACCCAAATGAATGGGGTAAAAGCATCAGTGCTGTCTTTGCGAGAACTCGAGGTAAAGGATGCCCAGCTTAACGCCAGGCAAGCTGTGCCCCTCACAGGGACACTAGCACCCCCAACCAGCTTCCCCTTAAATCCGGCACATCTTTGGCGCGGGCTCGCAACCCCGAGTGCCCAGGCACGGCACCTCCAAAAGCGCTGCGAAAGGCATGCGCTGCTCTGATCCTTTTGGGATTTAAGCTCCCCGGGACGTCGAGGGCCGATGATGCCAAAGGGATTTGGGAAGGATAGGGGCCGCGCCAGAAGCTCCCGCACCCCTCTCCTCCTCCTCGTCCTGCCCTTCTCCCGGAGCGGCAGCTTACCTGGTGGGTATCTTGCGCGCTGAATGGTGGGGCTGGAGGTGCGGACGGAGGCGGCGGCGGGCGGTGGCGGCGGCGGGGTGGGTGCCGGCTGGGACCTCTCTGCGGAGGCGGGCCCGGGGCCTGGCCTGGGCGGGGGGCGCTCTTCCGACCCGGGCTCTGTCCGCCGGCAGAGAGACAAGGCACAGTCAGGGGCGGCGGTGCCCGGCGGGCAGAGGGGAACCCTCCGTCTCCCCCCCGGCGCGGCGCCTCGGGGGAACGTGGGGGGACCGTCCCCCGCGATCGCACAGCAACCCCCGCATCGCTCCGCGGGTGGGAAGGGGGAGTCAGCCGGGGAGCGCATTCCTGCCGGCTCCCGCTCCCTCATCACACAAAAGGCAGAGAGCACCGGGCTGGGACAACCGAGCCCCCGGTTTGTTCTCCGAGATAGGAGCAAGAGGAAGGCAAGAGGAGAACCCCGAGCGGGGTGACTACAAGTGGGACAGCATCCCCGAGCGTCCACTTCCCCGTGAGAACTTTCTCTTTTTGGGATGCAGAGACCGGGAAAAAGCCGGCTGGGAGTTTCTATGGAAGGTACCGGCCAGACTTGAGGGGTGTCCTGCCGGCCTGGCTAACCCTGTGCGGGGTCTCGGGGCCCATCATCGCCGGCGCGGGGGAGAGAGCGCAGCCCAGCCGCCTCCCCCCGATCCTCTGGGCGCTGCCAACCGGGCTCCGCGGCAGCGCGGGGGATGCGCGGCCGCGCCGGCCCTTGCCCACGGGAGCCGCTCCCCGGCGACTCTTTCTCCTGCTCCTTGTCTTTCTTTTGCCTTCCCCGCGCCCCTCGCCTTTGAACCCCCGCCAGCTCCCGGGGTGTTAAGTGCCTGTCAGCTCATCCCTTTCTCTCCCGAGGGTTTTGTTCCCTCACGAGCTCCTGCGAGGCGGTTTCCCGCTCGGCGCGGAGCGCCCTAGGGCTCCTCTCTGCCCCCCCCGAGCCGCCCGTTACCTAGAGACACTCGCTGCGCTTTTAACCACGCAGCACCCCTCCGGGCTGCCGCCGCCCGAGCCAGGAGCGCAGGGCCGTAAGGGCTGTAAATTAGGAGGAAATAACTACCCTTGTCAAAGCTCTTTTCTTCCTCCGTGCACTTTACATTCAGCCCCGAGTGACACCCCTCCCCACCCTGTAATACGAGGAGGAAACCGTGAAATACTCCATTGTGATTGTGACTTCTTCAGGCGAGTTTCGAAACCTTCATTTACCCGGGAGGGACTGCGGAGGGGGAAGCTCCATTCAATTAAAAAGTTTCGTGCTGGATTTCCACCGCCGGTTAGCTGGCGATTTTTTTTTTGGGGGGGGGGGAGTGGGAGGGATCGCCCCGAGCCGCACGATCACTCCAGCATATATCCACGAGATCGCGTGAGATTCACCTCCGAAGAAACCGTCTGGTCTGGTTTAGTCCATTGTTTTTTACCGGGGCTTGACTCCAGCATACAACGGTCTCCACGGAGGAGAGAAAAATAGGGCGAAGAATGTAATCGAGTGAAGCGGCTTGGATAAAAGTTAGCGATTCATTCCCAAACTTTTTTTTTTCCTGGAGAAAAAAAAAATCCTATCCTAACACACCAATCCCCCTACATAAAACAGTGTTTTACGCCCTTTCCCTGGGAAATATTCTCGCACGGATTCCATCATATCCAAAAATTGCGAGTTAAGTAACAGCGTTCTTAACCAGCCGGGCTAAAGGTGAGCGGCATCTCTGCCCTGGACAGACTATCGCGATAATGCTGCCCCTATAACTGTCCCTCTACATAATATCACAACCCAACGCCCGCGCTTTCTCGCCTCTTTCCAAGACTGAAACTTCTTTCGCATCTATTAAGGCGAGAAGGCAAAGGCGAGAGGCGCCGCGGGGGCAGGGAGCGGGACAGCGGCGGCGCAACCCAGCGTCCCTGCACGGTACCGCCCGTGCCGGGGCACCGCGGCCCCTCGTTACCACTTCTGACCTTCGAAGGGAAAAGTGCACATTTCCGAGGAGCAGATGCCGGGCAGACGTGCCGTGCAAACATCCCGTCTCATTTCAATACAATATGTCACATTCCAGCAATTACCTCTTGGGCGAGCTCTTTGGGCTGCCGAGGGGAGCTGCTGTCTCCCAAAGTGAGATGAGCTCAACCTGCCTCGCCGTCCCTATTAGACAGCTGAACTTGTGCAAACAGAACCACCTATTTCCCAAGCGCGGCTTAAGGAAGGAGACAAATTGCTGCCATTCATCACCGGCGCTGTAAACTCCCCGCCGCCGCCGGCAGCATCATTTCCATGACAACAACTAGCAGAAATACCTTAGTACCACCGGCTCCGGCTCCCGCTCCGCTCAACCATAGCCCTCCCGTTTGCGAGGGGCAGCAGTGCCCCGCGCACGGCAGGAGTTGCCGAGAAGGCAGCGAGGCTCGGAAGACGAGCGGCAATTGAGCATCCACGGGGAGGATGGGGGAGGAGGGGGGGAAGGTGAGGGAAAAGTTTCAGCGAGAGCCCGGCACGGCAACACGTCGGCTGAGCCGCATCGCTCGCCGCCGGCATCTCCCCAGCATCTCTACCCCGGCGGCATAACTTTCACGGAGTGGGGACACGCCGCGCTGTCCCTCTCCCTCAGCCGCTCCCGTTCACTCGCATACGTACTCGGTTGCTGTGGAGGTTCCGTCTTTACATCTAGTTTGTAGGTGCCCGCTTCCTTAAAGGCGTGTGTAGGCGCTGTCCAGCGGCAGGATCCGAGACACAAAATCCCTCAGACTCCGGATAGCTGCAGGTCCAGAGGGTGCGTTATCCCGAGGCATGGAAAAGGATTGAAAAAGCCTGAGGAGCCAGGAGCCCGTCCCCGGGCGAAGGGAGGGAGTGAGCAGGCGGGCGGGCGAGGGATGCCGAGCGGCCGCCGCCGCTGCCGCGATGTGCCTTTGTGTGTGTGCGGCGGGAGCCGGGCCGGGACCTGTGCCCGCGTCCCGGTGCGAGTGCCCCGGGGTGCGCGTGTGCCTGCGCCGGAGAGAGGGGACGGAGGCGCCTCTCTGCGCTGCTCTCCCGCTCCCTCTCTCTGAACGTCATTTATGTGAGAGGAGCCCTAGCGGCCTCTCCATAGAGCGGCTGGAATGCGAAACGTCAATAGTGACGCCATGGGAGCCTGACGCTACTGACCCCCCCCCCCCCCCCCCCCTCAGCGCCGCCCGCGCGCA
>VZTT01076577.1:111069-128696 GCA_013400855.1 Buphagus erythrorhynchus
AAAAGGTCTCTTGGTGGCTGTGGCTGGAGTTCCCCTCCGCGTGGCCGGCTCGGTGCGATCGATTCCCTCGATGCAGTGCGCTGCCTTCCCTCTCCATCGCACCGCATGCCATTCCTGCACGGCCCCCGGCGACACTGCACTTGTTGACATTCCGGAGCGACGGCGCAGCGCCCGCTGCGCGAGGAGGGGTGGTGGTGCGGAGGCGGCGGAGGGGATGGAGGCAGGATCGCCCCCCAGCCCCGCCGGCGAGGGACACGCGTGGCAGCGCGGGGTGTTTCCGCGGCGGGGATGCCCCGCTCGGTCGGCCGCGGCGGGGATACCCCCTGCCTGACGCAACGGAGCGGAGCAGGGGCGGCGGCGGGCACAGCGCATAGCGCCGCGGTGACCTCATGGCAGAAGCGGCGCTGGTTGGGAGTCCTCCCCCCGCCCCCCCTGCAAACCAGCCCTTCCTCCCCTCCCGCCTGTTGAGTAAGCGCCGGGAGAAACGAAAATGCCATGACGGGCCGGTGCGCTCATCCCCGGTGCTGACACGGCGCGACAAGGGAGATTCCCTTTGATGCCGCTGCCGGCGTGGGCGGCCGAGGGCAAGGGAGGAGAGACACAGAGAGGGTGGCACTTTCCGCCCACTCCTCACCCCCGATAAAAATACTCCGCTTTCCATGCTGTCATTTCTTCTTTGTATCTCGGCCTCTCTGCTGGGAAAGGGACTCCGCGGAGCGCCGCCGCCCTCCGGGTCCCTTGTCCCCCCCCCGCCGGGCGGGCTACCCCCGAGAGGGGTGTAAAGTTCCAGAGTCATCCCGAAACTTGCAGCTCCGCACTGAAAGTGTGTGCAAGAACAAAACGTCGGTGCCAGGTGGACTGTCCTAGAAACCGTATTGCCCCCCCGCCTTTCCTCCCCCGGGTACTCCGTGCAACTTCGCAGCTTCCTCGAGCTGTTCCTGTCTCCCACGACGTGAAAATATCGTCATGCAAGAAGGCTAAAAAAAAACCCCAACCAACAAAACCCACTCCAAACCCAAAACCGGCGGCAAGAGTGTTTTGAAAGCCTTTAAAATAATCTTTGAGGTGCTATTTAAAGAACAGGAAATGGGATATTTGGAGAAAATGATTAGAAAGTGGCACTGAGTGCGCTATATGCCTCGGGCAGATGCGGGTGTTGTGCAGGGAGCCGGGCACTTGCTCACCGACCGATCCAAGGCAGCGATTCCCTCTGGGGAGAGCACGGTCTGCTGTCCTGCAGTTATTTATGACATGAGAGGTCACTCACTATACGCTGTGTGCTTCCCATGAGGTGAAAAGGAAGTTCTTCGTGCAAGGAACTCCCAATCCATTAACCATTAACACCGGGGCGGGGAGGGGAGAGATAAGGGGACAGGAACAACAGTAGGCAAATTGTCTACTTGGTGTGTACACAGCTTGATTCGCTGGAGGCGGCCGTGCAGGAGTGAGGGCCAGAAGGATGTCATTCCCAGGGCTTACTGGATAACTCGGAATAATAAAACCAGGCACTGCAACAACGGGAGGAAGCCTGCAACAGTATGAAGGAGGCCTTGGGTGAAATAAAGCTCCAGGAAGTGGGGAAGGTTGTTGAGAGATGTTTGCTGGGTGCTGCTAGAGTTGGGCAGACTAAAGACTGGGAGCAGACAGTGTGGAGAGGCTGAGGGATTCACTTCCAGTGCCCACCCACGCGTTTGCATTTATGGCTGAATAATTTGATGACAACTCCTTATCAGAATTTGCTTGGCTTCCCCAAGACCGGAGCCAATCTTTAGGCTGCAGATTTCTGGGACCAAGGCAATGAAATGTCTTTAGGGTTAGGATACCCAAGACAAACTCCTAAAATCCTGACTGGCTGCCATCTATCCAGAGGCACCAGAATCGGACAGTGGTAAGACAAGGGGGAATGCCTTTAGGCTGAAGGAGGGCAGATTTAGATTAAGTATTAGGAAGAAATTCTTTACTGTGAGGATGCTGAGGCACTGGAATAGGTTGCCCAGAGATGTTATGAATTCCCCATCCCTGGAGGTGTTTAAGACTAGGCTGGATAGGGCTTTGAGCAACCTGGTCTAGTGGAAGGTTCCCTGCCTATGACAGGGAGGTTAGAACTACATGATCTTTAGGATCCATTCCAACCCAGGCCATTCTATGACAGATTCAGTAGTACCATAGAAATGGTATCTAGTCTAGCCTCCTATGCAAAGAGTATTCCGTGGCGTTTTTTAAAATAAAATTTCCTACCTTCCTCAAGGATATAGAAAACAACTGTTCATCTGCCTAAATGCCAGACTTTAGGGAAACCCCAAAGAGGAGTTGGCTGGTGCATCTAAAATACACAATAGCTCAGTAGTTTCAGCACATCCACAGAAAACAGGACATTCAGATTCACTTAGTTCGTCTGGGGCAGGGAGGCAAGGGTGGGAATGGGGAAACTAAACCTACATTCCCCACCTCCCAGGAGATTGCTGTAATCCCTGCATCATTCTGGGTGGTATCTCAACCACCTGTTTGAAGTGGTGAAACCACTTTCAGGTTTGTGTGCAAGCACTGTAGTCTAGTGCGTCAGGCTGTCTGCTAGGATGGAGATCTGCCTATCCTATCCATTTCTGCTCCAAGGATGGCTTGTGTTATTTTATATTACACATCTATAGAATAAAAATACTGCCATGGCCTTAAGAGAACTTTCTTGACTGATTGAGCATGATTTCTATGTTAAAGTTCCTTTTTCCCTCCATACCCTCCTAGACAACAAATAACCTGGTGATGAGGCCATTCTTTCAGATAAAGGTCAGTGTGGATTTGAGTCTTCTTAAGATAAGAAAGGAGCTGAATCACAATCTTCTGTTTTCTAGGGTAATGTTTTCTAGTGCTGTAATTGTCAGAGCTACAGAGTCTACAGAAAGTAGCACCTGTCTCCTTCCAGCTGTCTTTTAAAAATCTCATAGGTAAGGTAACGTTCTACTAGCCTAAGACTTCCTGCTGTCCTAAGCTACATTTCCTTGTTCCAGATGGGTGGGATTTGGGATACGGCCTTTATCATCGTGTTAAAGTTGGTCTGTTTCGTATCCTTTCCTCACCCTGCAAGCATGTGAAAGGTTAGATGATTAATTTGGATTTCTGAATTTGTGGGCATAGGGCACTAGAAAAAACACTGTAGTTCTTAATCTCATCATCTAAAACATAGTGTGAGTCAGAATCCTGCCCTTCAGAGGTATTCTGTTGTACAGAAAATAAATGTAACACCTTCTGGTGCTGATCAAGATGACTAAAGTCTTGAAAATATCCCGATCCTGGTCAAAATGATACTTAGCAGGGTTTGATAGCCTAGAACATCATCTCTGCCTCAGCTGCCTTATAATGTTAGGCCAGCACATTTCTAGATGAGATGTAGCATGCTACAAAATGTTGTCAGGACACCCAGTTTATCACTGTGGTGTTTCCAAACTGAAAGAGGAACTCATCCTGTCTCCTTTGCTTGAAAGGAGCCTTTGTCATAGAGAGGTCATGATGAGGAAGAGGAGAAGGCCTATCTTAGTCTTTGGTGGTGTATTTGGCAGGCCACGCCCTGCTAAAACCAAGTCCTGGTCTTGAGTAAATCAAGTCCCAATATAATCCAGCTTGGTGTCATACTTTTACAGTCAAACATTTATCTTTTCTCTTCACAGCTAGTTAAAGACATGGTTGCATGGTTTATGCTCAGACTTTCCAAATGACTATAATTGGATCGTGGCCATGCATTGGAAATTTTTGCCCCAAAGGAAGAAATTTTGAGAAAGATTCAAATGATTCAAACCGAATCTTTTATGAATGTTAGAAATATGCACAGTATGCTTTGTTCACAATAGCTCTGTTTTCCCAGACAGAAGCTCCACCAACTGGTGGAATTGCCCTGGAATTCTGCAATACCACAGATGGGGAGGCTTGAATATTCCTGGACTGACTCAGCCTGTTCACTTTGCCTGGCTTATAAGACAATAGACGATTCTTTCTTGGTTGTGGAGATCCAAAATTAAAAGTAAAGGAGGTCACATATTAACAAATGGAACTACTGCCTTTTAGACAAGCCCACAGACTGAACTGTGATCATATTAAGTAGAGGGGCTGTTGAGAGTATAATTCCTACTGCCAACGTAAGAGCTGATTAGGAATGGGAGAAGCCAGGACCAGACAAGGTTCAGACATGCCAGCACAGCAGATTATTAAATAAGGAGATGAAGGAGCATTCAGAGGGATCTTAAATTAAGTACATTAATTATGTAATAATGAAGCAGCTTTAAACTGGATTTATAATGGATACAAAAGAACTGCATTGGCCTTGATGCTTTCAGAAGGACAATCTTACTTGATTGTGCTCACTTAAAGAAAATGAGAAAGTGGGGAAGAAAAGAAAAAGGCTCAAGTTCATCTTATCCTAGGCAAAGATCTCACAAACTGTAATGTTTATTACAGAGAGATGGATTTTAATAAAGAATTAAGGTCATGGGACTGGTTTACAAACCCCAAAGTGTAATATTTTTTCTGTCTACCTCATAATTAATAAAATTACAGTAATTATAATTATTATTTAAGTTATTTTTATAGCTTCCTTTCGAGCCCTTCATTTTTACATTCAATTCTTGACTGGATTGTCAATCTTTATTCCTAAGATGGAATCTCTTTACTTACCACATTAAGTACTAAACAAATGCAACCCTGTCATTGTAAAAGAAATAATAGTTTATACCAGGTAATAATTTAGGCTTGTTCAGCAGGCACTGCCTTTTTGGCAGACTTTCTATTTCTGTTGATAAAGGATAGCTCCTCAAAAGCAACAACTTGTTACTTATTTACTTTTTCTAAGATCTTTTAAATTTCATCTGCTTTTTATTATATTGTCTTTCTGGTTACACTGTTTGTTTTGCTCCTAATGATTTCCAAACTTATGGATGTTCCTATTTTATTGAGCATTGCATTTCATTTACTATCTCTCTTACCTCTTCTTGGACTGCATTTCCTACTATTTCCCTGTCTGTTTTTTTGTCTTCTCACTACTGTGCTATCTGAACTGCCCATTCCCAAGACCCAAGGGATAGCATTTCTTCAGCTGAGGTAGGATGAGGGGTTGGAGGAGAGAAGTGAGAGATCCCAGCTGCCAGGGCAACTGCCTGTCCAAGTTTGCTTTTTGCTACATGTCTGTCCTGGCTTGGTGCCTTTGCACAATTTCATTTACCTCTCCCTGCTCTGTTTCCCATCTATAAAATAACAACAGAATGTTTAGGAAATAAAGGCACAGAAATGAAAACTAATTATTATTTATTGTTTATTATTAATTATTAATTATTAGTTATTATTGTTTATTTCTTAATACTGCACAAGGCCTCAAGCTCCTCCATTAGTAATTCTTTTTTCCTTCTTATACAAAGAAATGAATCATTTACCTGAAAGGATCTAGACTATTTCTTTCAAGCTTATCATTTCTTAAAGATCAGAAGTGGGCACTAGTATCACGTCACAGGTTAAGAGAGTTTAAGCATCAGCTTTCTTCAATCATGTCTAAACCTTCTGGCATCTCTGAATCAGCTGAAATATGCTGCTAGAATGAGCTAATGAAACCATTTCCATTTCCACCCCCCTGCACTATATATGAAAGACCAAATCATGGTGTATACACCTGAATTTACAGCCCCAGCTCCAGGAGTAGGGTGATGAGCTCAGAGTCCAGTCTTGGGTGTTATGAAAACCACCTTGAAATCCAAACTTGAATGAAACTGGCAAGTCGGGGCTGCTGAACCCCTAGTAGGCTGGGAATGCCATGTCTAGAGCTGTGTTACGAGTGCTCCTCTCTGCAGCCCTCTGGAGATAGTGGGAATGAGGAGTGCCAAAACAAACTTAGGAACAAAAGGAGCAAAGTGCACTGAGTGCAGGTGTGCTGCTTAGATGTCCTGGTTTAACCTGCCGGGTAGCTAAGCACCACACAGCCACTCGATGACATGTCCCCCACAGCAGGATGGAGGAGAGAATTGGGGAATAAAAGGTAAAATTAATGGGTTGGCATAAAGACAGTTCCATACAGCAGAAATGGAAGGGAAAGTCTTATTCCTCCTACTACTACCACTACCACCACTATTTAGAATATACAGAATAAGCAATGCACAGTGCAACTGCTCACCACCTGCTGACCAATGCCCAGCCTGTTCCCAAGCTTTCCCCAGCTTTATGTGCTCAGCATGATGCCATATGGTATGGAATGTCCCTTGGGTCAGTTGGGATCAGCTGTCCTGGCCATGTCCCCTCACGACTTCTGCATGCCCAGTCCACTCACTGGTGGGTTGATGTGAGAAACTGAAAAGTCCTTAACTTAGTGTAAGCCCTGCCCAGCAACAAGCAAAACATCAGTGTGTGTTACCAAAAACTGCACAAAAACTTACAGGTGGAGTGCTGTATGAGATGATGGTGTGGTTCAAATAGCAAAAAATTTGAAATATCACAACCAGAAGTGAAAGTCAAACCCATCTAAATAGTTTTAGAGAACAATCATCAGTGCTTCTGGGGCACACAGAGCAGAGATCCAGTTACAGAAAGCCTATGTGTCTCAGTGATGGAGATGAGGGTGAGAATGGCAGCGAAGAGATTCCTTGCCTTGTCTTCTGCTTGCTTAAGAAATCCTTCTCTGAGTGTTTGAGCTTCACAAAGGCAAACAGGATGCACCAAGTGGAACTGAAAATCAGTGGAGGTGCTCACTGCTGCACAGATGCGCCATCCCTGAGCAGTGTTCAAAGCTGGGTTGGATGGGGCCCTGATCAATCTGATCTAATGGAAGGTGTCCCTGATCATGGCAGGGGGGCTGAAACTAGATGATGTTTAAGGTCCCTTCCAACCCAAAACATTCTATGATTCTATGTGTTTCTCTAGTAAAAGGACCTTTGCATTTTCCAAAGCAAGAAGACCAGCAAATGTCTTTGCAAAGACTTTGTTCTGCATAGTTTGGGCCAAACTCAAAACTCTGCCTTACAGGAAGAGAGCAGAATGTTGCACAGCAAGAGAATTAATGTTTGAACAGTCTCCTATTTTTCACTAGAATATGCTTTGTATTTTTGTAAGAAATTTGTTGTGGATGATGAGGCAAAAACTTTGTCATGTTTCAGTTAAAATTTGAAATAGAAACTAATTAGAAGTTCTGGGCAATTTAAAAAGCAAATTTCATTTCCATTTTCTCTTCACCAAAGCTTTCATGTGCTGAGTGCGAGAACAACCATGGTGTTTTCACCCTACCAAAATTCCCCACTGATCATTCTGCGCAGTTGTGGTTCCATGCAAAGGGGGAAAAAGCTTCCTGCCATCTGTTCTGAATTAGATATATTTTCCTATTATATTTCCCTGTTTTATTGTTTTTGTTGCTGATGAAGTAATAAGTTAAATTTTCAGTATTTCTACTCTTAAGAGTTTAGGCAATTCCCTTTATTTTCCACGCTGCTGCTCTTATATTAAGCCATAGTATCATGCTTTCAACAGAGAGATAACATTACTGAGCTTTACAATTTTATCATTCATTATACCTGTTCCTAGCAGGGTATTTAAATAATGAAAAGAACCTGAAACCCCCAGTTGGGTCCTTTCTAACACTGGAGGACTTTGGATTTCCTCTTTCCATCTTCTATAGCATCATCAACCTAGTAACCAGATTGTGTCATCAACAAACTCCTTGACTATTTGCTACTTTTCAACCTAGGTATTAATGGATCTTCCTCTGTCTATATGCACATCTCTCTTGATGCCCAAGAAAGTCCTTCTCGGTCAAAAGTTGGACTGCAATCCCAGAGGTCGTTTCCAACCTTCATATTTCCCTGGTTCATAAATAAGCTTTTATTAAATATTGCACCATTTCACGATTCCTTTCTTTCTACCTGTCCAATTGGCTCTTTAATCGCTTTGCCGTGTTACAAGTATTTCTGGGGGTAACATTTCCACATTACTTGCAGGATTTCTGTCACACCAGCACACTCCACTAAACTCTCTTAATCCCTCATTTCTCCTCACTCGCTGCTTTCGGGTCTGTTTTTAAACCTTCACCGGCGGAGCCGCTGCGGCTTCCCCACCTGCCCGAAGAGTTTGCTGCCATTTGCCATGCCGCGGGGTGGAACCCAGCCAGGATGAAGTTAAGCGCTTGTTCCCAGGCGGCCGCAGGACGCCAGCTGGGACTGTTTGCTTTAACCCCTCTTTCCCACCGTTCGCCGGGGGCCGCCTCGGAGGGAGGGGGACCTTTCATTTCCCCGTTTCCTCGGGGCTCTCCCGGCCGCCCGCCCTGTCCCCCGTGGCGCGTGGGCAGATGACAGCGGCGGCACGCGCGCCCGGTCCCGTGACGCGCGCGCCCGGCTGAGCGCCGCGTGACGGCGGCGGCGGCGCCAACAGGTGTCCCCGCGCCGCTTCCCGGGACACCCGGGGCGCCCCCGGGCTGGAAGGGACCGCTGGAGATCATCTAGTCCAACCCCTCTGCCAAGGCAGGGTCACCTAGAGGAGGTGACACTGGAACGCGTCCAGGTGTGTTTGGAATGTCTCCAAAGGAGACTCCACGATCTCTCGTGGCAGCCTGTTCCAGTGCTCTGCCACCCTCAATGTAAATAAGTTCTTCCTCATGTTGATGTGAAACTTCTTGTGATTTAGTGTATGACCATTGCTTCTTACCCTGTTGATGGGCACCGCTGAAAAATGTCTGGCCCCACGCTCTTGGCACCCGCCCTGGAGATATTTACATGCGTTAATGAGAACCCCTCTTCAGACTTCTCCAGACTAAACAGGTCCAGCTCCCGCAGGCTCTCCTCACAAGAGAGAAACTCCAGATCCCTTTCGGGTCTGTTCTCGGAGCGGGGAAGAACTCCGAGAACGGCTCCGGGGAAGAGCGCGTCCCCAGCGCGGGATCTGCTCGAGTCCCTTCCTACAGGAGGCTCGCTGACCCCGCAGGGGAGCCCCGCTCCCGCCACGCTGGGACATGGCGGTGGGAGGAAGGCGTTTGGAAGCTGCCGTAGGGCTGCTCGTCCCACGCAGGCGGCGGGAGGAGCGGCACTGCCAGACCCGGGCGGGCGCAGCTCCGCTTCCCGGAAACCCGAGCACCGCCACTTTTACATTTTTTATTTTCCATGGGGGGGTTTCCCCGGGAGGGGCGGGAGGAGGGGGAATCCCCCCGCGCGCGCCGCCAGCTCGCGGCCGCCGCCTCCCCGCCCCCGCCACTCGCGGTTCTCCCCGCTCCCGGCCCTGTCACCTGACGGCGCCCACGCCCTCCCCCCACCAGCGCCTGCGAACGGCGAGCAAACGGCCCTTTCCTTTCTTTCCTTTTTTTTTTTTTTAATTTTTTTTCCCCTTTCCCCTCTCCGCCTTCTCCCGACTATAAATAGCTCCTGCGCGCCGTGCGTGTGTCACGTTCCCATTACGTGCGCCTTACGCTGACGCACGGGGGCGGTGCGCTCCGTGACGTCAGCGCGTATCCGGGCCAAGCTATAAATAGCCTTCCGGCGGCCAGTGCCAGTGGCGGGTGCGTTGCCGCTGCTGCTCGTGGTGCAGCTTCCCGCGGGGGCCACCGGCCTCGGCGGCCTCGCTCCCCTGAGGGGCTCTGGGCTGCGTGCGGACAGGCCCCCCCCGGGCAGGCAGATCACTCCTCTGTGAGGGCCGTACTGCACTCGGGCAGCAGGTGCTGCTGTCTCTGCCTCCCCCTTTCGCCCGGCGGCGTAACGGGCCCTGAGCGGTGGCAGTTCTCAGCCTGTTCACAGTTCAGCGTCATAAAATGTTAAAGGGGTTTGAAGGGACCTTAAAGATCAACCAGTGCCAACCCCCCTTACCATGGGCAGACACATCTCCCACCAGACTAAGCCACTCAATCCCACATCCAGCTGGCCTTGAACACGGCCGTGGATGGGGCATCCATATCTGCCCTGGGCAGCTTGTTTCAGTTTCTCACAACCTCATAGTAAATAATTTGTTTCATATATCTAATTCAAAATTCCCCTTTTTTTTCAGTTTGAACACATTACTCCTTGTAATAAAAATTTCTTCTCGGGTTTCCGTGTAGGTCCACTTTAGGTACTGGAAGATTGCAATGTCTCCGCACGGCTTTCTCTCCTCCAGGCTGAACAGCCGCAATATTCTTAGCATGTCTTCGTAGACACACAAATCATTATGTGCCCAAGTGCTGGCTGTGAGTTCGTAATTCAGGAGTCGCTCTGCAGTCAGCCTGAGTCTGTGTGCAGCCAAGATGGGAGTACATAGCAGAAGCAGTAACTTCAGTGCTGCTGTTCTCTCTCTAGTCTGAGATCCCAGGCAGGATTACAGGGAATCTTTGTGTATTTTAACTGGTTATTATAAACATAGGCAATGTATTCCTATGTTTATAATAATGCTGTGCTATACAATGGGTGTCTCAATAAGGCTTAACTGCAGCCATCTCCCAAGAGGTAGGCAATGTTTTTTTTTGATCCCCTTAGGTCCAGGAGAGAAATGAATGTTCTCACAGTCTAGGCAAGTGCTTTAGCTGGTGGTCTGCTGTGTAGAAGTGGCTGTGATGGCTGGTGTCTATGTGTCAGCAGGCACTGGGCCCCTCGGGGCTAGGAGTGGAGCAAGATAACTCATTTTGCAAGCAGCTGTGCTGGCTGAAGATGCAACTCTCCCCCAGCGATTTGCTGCCTTTCCTCTGCCAGAGTTACCGCCCCCACAGCTCTTGAGTTGATGTTGGATAAGCAAGCAGCTGGATGAACTGTACTAATACTGCCTGAGGCACCCTGAGGAGGATTCCTGCCATCCCTTTTGCTGACAGAGGTTTGGACTTGGTTGTCTATGGCTGTTTGTGATGGCAGCACTGCATGGCAATAATACCTATTGCAGGGATGCTCAAGAGAAGATGCCTGCCTATCACTTCAGGCATTGGGACAACTTTCCCGTGAATACGTGAGGTACCTGGGGTTCAGGGTGGGTACACAAATCCTCTGGTCAGCCTGGTTGGTAACATCTCTGGGTCTGTTCACAGCAGGGCTGTATGCCAGGTAATCTCTTTGGGTGAGAGTGTAGGCATGGGCTGCGTGTTTGGCTCTCCTGTCTGGCCGTCTCACTTGCATTCTAAGTGTGTAGGGCTAGGTTCAAAGACCTGTCTGAAGAATCCAATGGAAAACAGTTCTGTAAAAAGAAATTCAATTCTAATGCTTAGACTGTTGCTAAGTAGTGTTAAAATTGAATCATTACCTAGTTTTGATTGTAAGCTTTCTGTCTACAGGAGCATCACAGCTCATTCAGGAGTTGTCTCTCATACCCCTTGCTGTTAGCACCAAGGTGTGTGTTTCTTCCAAAGAGTCTTTGCAAAGCAGTAACAAAGAAAATGTAAATAGCAGATTTACTTAATAGAACTCTTCTAGTGCTTGGGGTTTCAGGAAATACAGCTATTTTAATGGTTTTCTAGTGTGTGGTTTGTTCTCCTTCGTGTTTCATTTTGTAGGTTAACATCTAAAACTTGATTGGTTTGCTTTAATTACAAAGTACTTGGTGTCACATTTTTCTTGTCTTGTGCTTTTATATCAGTGGAGTTCAGAAAAGCAACTTCTCTCACTCAGGGAATTAGCCAGTTTGGTGATTTAGGGCTTCCACCAAGTTCTGTGCATTTGGGTAGTTTTGTATGTATTTTCTAGCCCTGGTAGAGTAAAACAAACTAATTTCTGTCTGCAGATAAAGTGAAAATTTTACAACTAGTAGTGCATTGAATAGTGATACTTGTAATTTCTAATTGCTAGTCAGCTTTCTAGGGCACATTTACATAGTAATTTCTTGGACCAGTGTGAATATTTTAAAATCTCACTGTGTTTTGGATGTATGCCCTCCTCTGAGGTACATGGTCTGCAGAGACAATGTCAGCCTTCTGTCATCATCTTTGATGCTAATATCAGCTTCAGTTCTCAAGCAAAATGGTTACTTCAGTAATTGCATTCATCGAGAGAAACTCAGTGCTTCTGCAGTTACTTTATCTGTAAAGAGGAGAATTTTCAGCCTACACTGAGTTGGCTGCACAGGTGAGCTGAAACTAGGAGCAACTCAGTTATCTGTGACAAGATTTCTTTTGGCATATTCCACCATTTGCAATAGGAAAGATTACCTGTGACATCATCAGTGGGACAAATGGTGTCATTGCCATTACCTAGTCACCCCCAAATTATGAATTCCAAGCCATTGGCAGCTGTCTAGAGGCAAAAGAAAAAGATGAAAGTATCTAGTTATGAACAAGCTCTCAACCAACCTTTCTGAAAATGGTGGAGTTGAGTCACAGCTCTGTCTTTCCAAGAAATGTTGACTTAGGATCTATGTCCTGTGAAATTTCAAAGAGAACTTTGGTGAGAGCTGTTGTACAGTGTACCATTGGTGGGTGAAATGTAATCTTTAGATGTATTTGACCAAAAATATTTTTAGCAAACTTCTATTAAAGTCATCTTGAGCTTTTTGTTTGAGGTTCAAGTGTTTCACTGATTGACGATTTAAGGGTTTTTGATAGCAAAACCATTTAGGTGTGCAGTAAACTCTCTTCCTGCGGAAAGTCTAGAGTTGAGACACTTGAGAGCGGGCCAAGAAAAGCTAACTTTAATACCATATCACTTCTTGATGGTGGGTCCCAAGGCCTTGAATGATGTAGGATGAAAAAAGTGGGAAGTCAGAGGTGATCTTGGTGGGGCTCAGCAAAAAACAAAAAAATAGCAATTCTCTCAGTTCATGTGCACGGACAGGAATTCAACCAGTGTAGTGATTCATTTGAATATAAGAGAAATTTAACGAGAATAAAGATAGAGCTTAGGGAAAAGCAAAGAAAGATGACTATGACACAAAGTGATCCTTTGTAGAGTAATAAAGCAAAAAGCTCGTCTCCTTTATAGTCTCCTCTGGCTTGGATGCTTCTTAGCGCTCAGTGTTGAGAGTAAACAAACCCCTACAGTGATGCTGTCTGTGATCAGGCTAATCAGAAGTGTTTCTATCATTGCAAATGGTAAACAATAAAAATATATTTGCAGCAACAATTAGTCATAAGAAAATCAGATATTAATGTGACGATATTGTACATTCTTTGAGTACTTAAAATGAAAGTCTTGTGGTTGTGTGTGGTTTTTTTTTTGTTTGTTTGTTTGTTTGCTTGTTTTAATATCTATTATTTCTAAAGGTTTGATCTCCAACTTCAGGTAGATTGGGATACTTGTCAGTGAAGTCACTCCAGTCTGTTTTACAGAATTCAATGTGTCAGATACATTTTCTAAATACAAAAAAGAAAGGCATTCTATTCCTTCTGTGATATATGTCTAGGAGCAGATTTGCAAAGTTTTATTTTGAGCAAATTCCTGTTGGTTTTTTTCCAGAAATGTTTCATTTGTTGAAGAAAATTAATTTAGAAAAACATGTTTGGATGGGATATAACAGTGTACACGATTGTATTAAAATCCGGTTTGGTATCTGAATTGCAAACAAGCGTGGCTTGGTACATTGCTTGAATATGATTGTAATAATACTGTATGCAAGGGTTCCATGTTCTAAAAAAGATTTAAGTGGCATCGTTTTCCTTTTTCCCTTGTTTTGCATTTAATGAGAAGCAAAAATGGGATAGAGTGGGAAGTCATAAGCAGACAAGCACAAGATAATGTGGTTTGTTAATGTCAACCTTCAGCTTGTGTCTGTGGTCACACGTTAAAATGCCTTTCTCGGTTTCTATGCTTTCTGTTCTTCTTTTCACTCTAATCTTTCTTCTGCCTTGTACCTCTAGAGTTTCCAGTCTCTGTTTTGGGTCTCCTTGCTTCCACAGTAGCCCAGTTCTGGACTTTCCTGCTTCACATATCCCTAATTGACTGGTTTTTTTTCAGTTATGTAGTAAAATTAAGAAGTGATTTCATGTTAAATTTCTAGGGTTTTAATAACTCTTATTTACCTTTTTTTTCCAAGCTGGTCTCCTTGTGGGAGAAGTGCTAATGAAACCTGCTAATGTCTAAAGCAAGTGTGGCTTTTTCTTTTCTACATTCAGCATTTTTCTAAGCATTTTTTTTTACATTTGGCTTTCATTATGCACTCTTCTACTGACTTTGTTGTTCAGAACTTATTTCAGTCATGAATCGAAACTAGTAAGGAGTTCTGCTGTGGGATCTGGCATGTGAGGGAGACAGAGCTACTTATGTATGATGAGATCTGCACATGCCTTTGTGTATCATGGCCTTTTCTACTAGGGAGTAGATCTTCCCCACTTATTTGGTCTGCAACTTGCTTACTCTTCCATGGCAAAGCCAAGACTTTGCTCTGGGAAGAAGACTCAAGCCTGACATGTGATATTCTTAAGGCTTTTAGAGCCAAAGAGCAGTAAGTAGTCACAGAGGACTGGTGACTGCTTTCCATTTTCTGTTCCCCTGAGCTGATTTGGAGAAGGACTAATCCCCTCTATGTGAGGAGAGGCAGTGTGGTCTTTCTTTGTGTGAAGGGCACTGCTTACTATCATGCTGGCCCTTTTAATTCTGTGTGTCAAAGTGATTTGATATTGTATGCATTCTCAGTAATTTATTAATAGAAATATGGTTGGGTAAGTTTATTGCTTGCTTGGAATTAATTTGATACTTAAAAGTACATTATGCTCTTAATTAACTACTTGCATTTAGTTGTGGAAGAAGTTCTACAAAAGTAATGGCAGGTAAAAGTAACCAGTGCAGTCATCTGCAGGTTGTTCTAATTTCATTTGAATTACTTCAGTCAGTGGTGAGGGAAAAGCTAGAAAATGGGTAATTGAGGATATAAGTGATCTTGGCTGTGATCATTTGGGCATTGGGCTGATTATTGGTGGACATGGTTGGGTAGGGGAAGGGTGGATGTACAAGAGAAATTATTTGAAAATTGTTGTTGATAGAACTTGGTAGGAGTGATAAAACAGGAAGAATAGAAGGAAAGAAGTCTTGGTAATACTGGGCAAGATCTCCTAAAGGTTTTAAGGATGGAAGTAAGTGCATTGGGAGAACCAGAAGAAAATATGGGAGATGTCATGCTGAAGTTCTACAACTCCAATAAAGATTTTGGTTGATTTAGAGATTATTTTTTGCAAAATTTTATAATGTAGACAAAACCTGATAGTTAGCCACTACTTCGGAATGATGCTTGAAATGCCCTCATAAAATCACTTTGTGCATCCTGATATAATAATTGTATAGATGTAAAGATTTGAGCTTCGATGTACACTTTCACTACACTTTCACATGAACAGTAAATGTTTCCTTTTTGAAAACTCTCCTAATTGTTTTTTAAAACTGAAGAAAGGAGTTAAATGCTAAGCTAAAGTAAGTTCTTGGCTGAACAGTAGATTAATGGATGCATAATTGTACTGATAGGAGGAATGGGTGCGTATGTCTTTACAGATTACTTGAGAACAAGAATCTGAAAGAATGAGTGTGAGGCTAGCTGGTGTAGGGGAGATATGTAGTAATAGGATTGGGAAGGCTGTACCTTCCTGTACCTTCAGCCAGTGGGGAGAGAAGGAGGGCAACAGGCGGTCAGGAGTTTAGGATAAAAGGAGGCTGTGTCCTCCAACAACTCAAGAGACCCCACAGGGGTATGGCCCAGTGGACTCTCCCATTATTTGGATAAAGTTGATTTCTGCGGGGCTCCTCTGTCTCCTTTGTGGACACAGACCTTTGGCAGTGTGATTTTCCACACAGTACAGATTTATTTATATTTGAGCAGTTTCCTGAATTCAGATTGTGCCTCTCACTTGTATAAGTACTGAACCACTCCTTCCCCCCATGATTTCACTACAACTTTAGAAGCTACAAATCCTTGTGCTTGGGTTGGCCACTGACTTTTAGTAGCCAGTCATATGGTATAGATTTGCAAAGCTGACGCAAAATGGAGCCATTCATCTCCTCTGTATTACAGGCTGCTGAAAGCATATTGCCCTGAAGTTCTGCTCATTGCGCTGTAACCCTGCTGAGCACCAAGGCAAGTTCAAGGTTTTGGTTTTGGTCTTGCACTTTACAATGCTTGGTGGCAGTGGCCCAGGCTGCCTGAGGGAGCACCTTCTGCAGTCACGGCCGCTCATGACAGCTACATTCCTCTGGAACAATGGCATTGTTGGTGAAATGGGGAATGAATGGGAGAGACAAACTGCTTCTGCAGCTAGCCCACAACTGAGGGATTGATTCCTGGAACACATCAGAGCAACTATAAACCTCCCTGTCCTCGGAATTAAGCGAAAATTCACTTGCTTCAACCTCGACTTTCTACAATGACCAGGGGAAAAAAATCCCTAGGGCATAGACAAGGATGATTTCCGTCTCTTTTTAAAAAGTCCAGATAACAATGTATATGAAAGTATAGGGTAAGAATAGGGTAAATTTTTTCCACTCTCCTGTGCAGTTTTTGGTAGTCTACCTCATAACTCCTGACCCCACAACTTTCACTTTGCTGGGCAGCACTAAAAGTGTTACTTAGGCTTTTTTTCTTTTTTTGGGTGAGGAAAAATCCCAATCAAAGAGGAGACAATAGAAAGTCAAGCAGAAAGGCAACTCAGAAGAATGTTTCTAAAAGTTTTAGCTTATTTTTTTCTGCTTCCCTCTTTCCTCTGCACATCTATTTTTAATATACTTGAAATTTACAGATGTGTTATATATTGTTGAAATGCAAGAGTCTAATTTATTAACTATTTGCAGGAGTGTTGCAGCTGCTCTTGGGACAAGAACCTTACTGATCTGTTGCAGCTTGCATTTAAATTATAGATCAAATATCAAGGAGAAAATACTTGCTACCATTTTTTCCAGAAAAGCATTGGACAATGTTGATCGCTCATCTGACTGTTGTGTCCTTTTGCTTGATAGTTCAGCTTTGAGCCTGAGCCTAAAGAAACACTGAATCAGTTCACAAATAGCTTGCAAATGGCTCAGTCTTCAAAAACACAAGTCCACCAAATCATGGGTGTCATTAGAGGGTGACTAGAGTCGGAGTGTCTGTGGTGCCAAAGGAAGCTGGTGATTGTCACTTCAGAACAAGAGGAGGTGGTTCCTTGCACAATGTGTCACTAAGCTTTGACATTCCACACCTGGTGACATGACAAATACTAGAAGTTTCTCTGGGTCCAAAGAGGCAGCAGCATGGAAAACCAAGCCAAAACTATCAACACAGCATGCAAAATCAGGAGTAGTTGGGAGTGGTAGGTGTTCCAGGGTTGTGTTCTGAACCTATTGCCTCAGCATCTTTGGTTTTAGTCAATATTGCACAGAATGCTTGGAGGATCACTGATCTGGCACAATGCAGTTGTCTGTATTTTTATGTTTAAAATAAGTCTTTTAAACTTGAGTGAAGGGAATGACAAAGCTTACAGAATGATCAAACCTAAAGCTGGCTGTAAAGCAGTGCAGAAAATCTTGCAGTTCTTGCATGACTGAGTGAGAGAATGGCAGAGGAAATTCAGAACTAATAAATGTAAAATAGTGCATGTGCACTAATTATATGCACGGAGTGATGTGCTCTGTTTTACCTATAATCACTCAGAAATTATTCTGGACTCACTGTGAATAGGTATGTGAAAATGCCAGCTCAACACTCAATAGGGGTCAAAAAGGCAAACAGAACCATGTTAGGAAGAGGTAGAAAGAGCAAAAAGTAAAAAAAAAAAAAAAAAG
>VZTT01076577.1:135668-166236 GCA_013400855.1 Buphagus erythrorhynchus
AACTGTACAAAGAAGGTGGAGTCACTGCTGGAGTCAGAAGCCAGATTTCCATCAGTGATGCAAACAGTCATTTATATGTATCTGTATATTTATGGCAGGGGATATTACCTATCCTTGAGAAAGTATGTAGATATGAGGTTATCAATCACTTTCTTCAGACCTTAAAGGTTCACCATGGAGGGGAAGCCTTGAAGGCTGAACAGGGCTAAATGCTGGATCCCACCAGGCATTGTTTTCTTCTGAGTGACAGTCACTTTGCAAAGTGTTGGCAGCTGCTGACTTTACGAATATCTGGACTGGCTGGGGATGTTAAAATACTATCTCTTCATTCATAACCCATCTTGCTGCTGAAGAGTATCACGCTGGTAAATCTTGTAATGGAAATAAGTGTGCTTATGTTTTCCACTACAGGCTTATCTAGAAGGTTTGTTTCAAACAGCTGATAACCTGCAGACTGGATTGATATGAGTGACATAGGGCTCTGAAGGTCTCTTTCAATAGTGAGGCTCTGCAAATGGTAACCTGCACCTGATGGGCTATGAGGAGCAACTAGGAGTGGTAGCAACTTAATTCTGCACAGCTAGATCTGTAAGAGGATGCGTGCATGCAGAAGAGCTCGTTCTTATCCAGAGTGCTACAGCTTCAGTTTATGTCGGTATGGGAGAATGAATATAACTTCTCCTTCTCCAAATACAGTTATTACTAGTACAATGTTGTGTTTTAGCTATAAGCTGTGCCAGTGTAATGCCAGATTGGTATCTCTGTGCCTCCTAACAGTTTTGCTTAAGACATCGCACCCTTTACTGAAATCTTCAGGTATCTACAAAAACAAAAAAAAAGTTACATAGTTGAGTATTTTTGTGGTTTCTCAGTAATGTTGCTCTGGACAGGTAGATAATTTAAAATGTTAAGTCAGAGGGATTTTTTAGTAGTGGAGACTGCTCACAATAAATGTATTAGAATAAATAGGACAGGTATTTGTTTTTACTTGTTGAGTACAAATATTTAAAAGGTGTCTTAATCCTTGGTTGACAATGTATTGATTTTGTTTTGCAATTTGTAAAGGGAGACTCAGAGAAGGAAGTGAGAAGTATTTTACAACTTGAATTAGTTGTAACTTCCAACAGACTTGTTGCATCTGTGGCAGGAGCCTGTGGGGAACATTAATATTCTGAAAAGGAAAGCTTCATACCTACTTAGGACAATTATATGTTTACTTGTTTAGCATCAGCAAATGGAGTGGCCTTGGCACTTCAAGGCTTTTGACTAGGAGAATGGTGTACTTCAGAATGACTGTAGTTTACAGACTATTTTTCTTACATCTTCATACTGTTGGATTCAGTAATACTTATATATTTTTTCTTTTCAAAATACATTGCAAAACCATCATGAGATGTACATAAATATATATATATTGCATAACACATGCTGAAAAAATTATACCTCATTGGGGATACAAGGTGACTTAAGAATAATTTTAATATAAGAGACTATTTTGAATCACAACATCTTGTTTCAAAAGCAAGTGTATTAGTACAATGAAAACTCGATGTCTTTTTGTCACATATTTAAATTAACTCTGCAGCCATAAATGAAAGGCTATTAAGGTAGCAAACAAAACAAAGAAGAAACTGTGCTTTAATATTTATCAGGTAAGGAAAAAGGACAAGTACTATGATGATGAGATTAGTATGGCTCAATGTGGGTAGGGTTTATAGTATCATGCGCTGTACAAGTTGAAGGGGATTCTGAAGCAATGAGCAAGTGTAGTTTTGATTTGTGATGATGGGTCTGAAAGTGAAGAAAAATACACACATGGCATAGTTTCTCTGATATTGACCATGCTCTGCTTGTTTTCAGCTAGAGATTGTCCTGCACTTTTGGTTGTAGTTGTCATATCATCTAGATTAAAAAAATTATGTACACGTTTCTCCCCAGTTTTTACAACACAGATGTTAACTGCTTCTGCTTCTCTGCTCTCTACTGTTGTCTACACTGATGAACACTTCTAATGTGACTAATATCTCCAAAACAGTAATGATAGGACTCCCTGTGCTATGCTAGGGAAAGAGGCTGTTTCAAGGGTGTTCAGGACCTCCAATGGAGTAGTTTTTGAAATTATTGACAATTCACAGAATATAGGGTAAGTACTTCGCATTGTTCTTCTTGATGACAGTTTTTGTGCCTGTGTCTGCAAAGAAATGTCCTGGCGAGTACAGGAAGGCAGAAAGGTGAATATAGTAGTGCCAAACACAGGAAGAGGATAGGAAACTCTAACTATTAAGAAAAGCTAAAACTTTTTGATGTTTCAAACCCCATTCAATGGTTTATCTTCTCAATAAATGATCTGCCCCTAGTTTTCCTAGTTTGTTAAGTTTCTAATGTGTCTCTGATAATATTTTAAGAGTATTACGGCAAAATTTCTAATGAGTGAGGAAGTGTAGTAGACAGCAAGTCTAATCTTGGGTATGATGGTAATTCTCAGAGAAGTAGCAAAACAAATTCTAATACTAACTTGAGAAGCAGCTTTGCTTTGTTCTACTTCTAAATGGGATATACTTGGAGGTATGGTCAAGGTCAGATTTAAGTGTTGTCTTGACCAAGAAGACATTAGAAGGTGGTATGTTCTCCATCTGCGCATGCAGGAGGGAATGTTAGAAAGTTAGTCCTTTTAGAGATGTTAATGACATGTATCATGGAATTTGTAAAACCATGAGACAGGCATCAAACTTACATCTAAATTTGATGGTAGCTGTTGCATTAAAAATATAACCTATAGTATCTCCATCTCAAAAAATACCCAAAATGAACATCAAAGATACTATATATCCTGTCAGACAACTCACATGGCATTTGTAATTCCATAATCACATTTTTTCTTTTGATGACTGGATCAACTATGTAAAGAGTCCCCATATTGGTTGCAGCACAGAAATGGGTAGAAAATACAGCAGCATGCGATAGGAAGAAATATAATTTTATGGGAGTAGTTTTTGGGCCTGTTCGTAAGTGAAGGCTGGGTTGAGAGCAGAGGTCAGAGTAGTACCAACTGTGAGATGTACCCTCAAGCCTGAACACTATCTGCTGAATGATACTGCATTTCTGTGACCTACCTGTGTCAAAGTTACTGGCTGATCCAAATTTGTAGAAACGCTTCTTCTATCTTAAAACCACAATGAATGTGCCTTGGAAAGGCATGTTTTCTCTTTTGGTACTTGGAAGGAATAGCCATGATTAAGACCAGTTTCTTAGGTAATGATTTAGGCATTGCGGAAACCACAGTGTGGTTTCAAACACAGAACATCCTGGTCATTCCTTCCATGAGGGAGCAGACTGGTAAGAGAGGGCAGGACAGACATCTGTAGCAACATTGTTTGGTGTGAGCTCCTCTTGGTTAAGGGACAGTCACATAGTCCGGCATGCTGCATAGTCAGCAGCAGGGAACACCACCACTTTAATTTCAAGTGCCCTCTTGTAAATGACAGGAGACTTGTAGGTGTCAAAAATCCATCATTCTCTTTCTTAACCACAGAAATCTTGCGCAAGATGAAATCAGGCAATCTAGTGGCAATAAAACCAAGTAGGGAAAATGTTGGGCAATACCTGTTGACATCACTATCTCTAGGCAGCCTGTATGTGACTGCCTTCAACTGAAATATGTAAACTTCACTGAGCTGTGGTGTGCTGCCAAGGTTAAGGTTACTCATACTGGAACTCTAGGAAAAGATCTCTTGAAGGAAGGCCACTTTGGTGAATTTTGATACTCAAACGAGCTGAAAAGGCAGAGATNGGATGCCCACATCAGCAGAGTGGCCATCAAGCTGACCATTGGTGTGGCTCTGGAACCTGCTGCTCCTCAGAAGAGCCAAAGCCTTGATGGAGAAGGGGAATCCTGGTAAGGGTGTGCACAAAAAATCTGGAGAGGTGTAGCAGGCAGAAGGGGTCTGAGAAAACTGCCAGGAGTAGGAGGACAGGGGGAAATGTGGTTTAGGTTGGTAGTTGCCAAGGTTTCTGATGGATGGATGCTCGTTAGCCTCATTCTTTCTCTGGTACCACCACTGAGCTGTCTCATCAAACCTTTAAAAGAGACACTGTTGAAAACAGTGTTTTCGTAGACTTTTGCCGGCCAGCCTTAGAGCATTTAGGCTGGCCTGCTGCACCATACTTTGGGAATGCCTTCTTAATGGGAATTCTAGTCTACTTATTGTAATAAAGTTCTTAATTCATTGTCAGAAGACTGAAACTCTTTTGGGGATTCTGCACTATTGTCATTTGACATGGTGGCTGTCGGGGACTATGGATGGTTTAGAGGCTTATGGGGGGTATTGGCCTATCACAGATTCCCTGGAAGCTACTGTGTGCCATGGGGGGCCTTGGAGTCTATTCTGTCTTGCAGAAGGAACATGCTCTACCACCCCCAAGGAACAATAACTTTCAGACAAAGAACATTTTTTCCAGATCTCTTTTGCAAACATGAAACTGAGTGTAGAACCCTTTCTGATCTGAGAGGTAGCTGAAGAATTTTGTGCATCTGCTCAACCATGAAGCCAGGATGAATATTGGATAGAAGCTTCTTTAGAGGGTGATGTTTTGGGACTGTCTAAGTGCAGATGGTTCTTGTTGCTCTAAAAGCAGAAAAAGAGCTTCTGAACCCCCAACAGAAGGTTTTCTATCCTTATTACTGAAAACAGATCCACTGAATTATGGAGTAAATGCCAAAACACCTAGGAAAGCAAAACCGAGTGCTCTGAAGCCATAGGAAGAAGTCTGATTCCTGAGTAAATAAGCTACTTTTGATGGAATTCCAGGATAACTAGTGTATCACTGAGATAAATTGTGGATCTCAACCAGGTGTGGAATGTGTGGGACAAAGATACAGATATGTCTGCTCAAGCAGTATCTTTTTAGGGGATGAGACAGAATGAGCAGACACACCTGCTCACCACTACCAAAAAGATGAGATCCTCTATCTTTCTCTCCCTTTATTTTTCCACCATATACTTAGTGCTTTCTCTGACACTTATATTTCTCCAGGAGCTTATTTAATACACTGAAATGGAAGACCCATTTGTGTCATCAATGTTGTGGGCAGTCTTCTGAAATTTCAGCCGTAAAATGTGACAGTGGACTATGGTGGCTTTCAGAAGGGGAGGAGAAAGACGGGAACTGGGGCTCAGAAAGAGGGGAGGAAAAGAAGAAAAGGGCAGACAGACTTCATACTTTCAGCTGCAAGGACATATTTATTGGCTGTATCTACCATTGCACTTAAGCTGTGGCTTTATGCCACTTAAAACAATTTTTCCAATTAAAATTGAAGTTTTCCTTACCAATTTTTGCAAATGCCATTTTTCCTTTTTTTCACTTGCTTGAGGCATTGATAGATAAACTGCATTTTTAGCTCCTCACATGCCTGAATTTTTCTGAACTTGCTGAATTCCATGACCTATATGTTGGTCTTCTCTTGCTTCATGAGGTGTGTTCCATGTCTTCTGTAGAGTTTTTTTTCTTATGAATCACTTAACTTCTAATAAAATCTCCAGCTAAGGGAAAAATATGTAAGTAGAAGTCAAACAGCAACAAAATACTGAATGTCAAGCATATGGAACTCTGATTTAAAATGTGGAGTAAGCTTCACTGCTTTATCCAGTGCTTTGTTCCGGGGGACATTGAGATTAGAGCAAGAAGAGATGGGCCATAAATACAATGGTCTTTAGAAAAAATGAGTAATAGGGAAAGAGAGGTCAAATATCAACCAACAATTTTAGTTTGAGACTCATGAGGATTGTACACTAACATCTAAATATAGGCTCATTCTCTTAAATTCAGACAAAATAATTAAGGACAGAGAGAATTTTATGTGGCCCACTAGGAAGAGCAAAGTCAAGTAATATATTTTTGTAAGTCTGAATTCTTGTTTTCAGTGAACAAACTGACTTGAATGACTGACAACTTCAACATTCGGTTGACCAGAACAAACCTGTCCCTTTCACTGATGACTGTAGAAATTTCTTTACCAATGAAGATATTTCTCTCTGTAATAGAAACTTGGGAAAAACTAGATTTTACATTTGGGAGTATTAGACTACCTAAATAGTTTGTTCTTTTAAAAATTGTGTTAGTTGAATAAAAATAAAAAGCAGAAACAATTAGACCTCTTTTTAGCAGTATGAGTAGTATCCTTTTTAGTGGCATGGGCATTAGTGATTCAAGGATCCTACATTTAGACTTTAGAATATGTGTCAGGGAGTGGTTCTGTCTATCATGACATAAAGTAAAAAAAGAGATGTTTAAAAAAAAGTGTTCAGAATAACATATCTTTGCAGCCAGCTCAGACCTTTGGGCATACACCTTTACCTTGGCCCTAGGTAGTGTTTTGCATACAACTTCGATGCAGGTATTTCAGGGTTCCTTTTCCTCCTACACACCAGCTCAAAACTGTGCTTGCTTTTTGGATGGGACTAGACTCTGGAGTTTTTGTCTTTATATTGTTACTAATAATTATCAGTGGACACTGCAGCAGCTGCCAGCAAGAAGGGATGAGGGGCAGGCAGTCCCACTGGCAGGGAAGGGGCTAGAACACTTGGACTTGGTGTCAGTGAATGTGGCCCTGCAGTCAAAGGCCCTCATATCAGGAACAGGGAAACAAAGATGGGGGTCACACAGAACACTAACTGAAGATGAAGAATGGGAAAAACAGGTATAAGGTGCACATGGAGAATGAGGAGCATTCCCAGGAGAAAAATGGGGAATGGGAATGTGATGTGTTACAGCAGTTCCACTGCTTTCGTCTGTCGGTGTGATGTGACAGAGAATGAATGGGATCCACATTTCTGCCATTCCTTACACTTTCTTGTCATATTGGCTGCTTTGCAGGCATATATCAGAGAATACATTTACATTTTTTATTTATATCTGAAATCTGCTCTAGAGGAATTTGTAGGTCCTTTACCATGGATGTTTTTATCCTTTGTCTTTGTAAAAGCAAAGATGAACCCACTAACTTTCATATTTCTTTACTTATTTAGTATTGAGATGTTTATTACATCTCTCTTGCCTGAGGAAAATCCCATTTGTCTCGAGCACACAGTAGGTTCTTCTGTTTTCTGTGAAAAGCTGTTCTTCTCAGTAGGCTGTGCCTCAAAGATACTTGCTCGAAAAGGCAGGCTCAACAAAAGCCACACAGTTTGCTTGATCCTATCTGCTTTAAGCAATCACACAGCAAGAGCTTCTCCTAATACAAACAAACAGTGCATTCTGAAACCTGAGTATCTTTGAAAAGGTGTTGATGGAGAAGTGTAAATGAAAAGAAATCAAGTTGACAATATTTTAAACCTATTTTTTAAAGCTTACCTTAAACTTGGAGTAAGTAGAAGGGTTGGAGGGGGGGTGGGTGGGAGGAAAAGAATCTCTTACTCTTTCTTTCTTTNCAGTTTGTTTACTCTGTCCATGTGCCAGCACAGTGTGGGTATTCCATTTCATTGTTTTCATAAGGGTTTTATACAGACATGCACTGAGTTCTTTTAATTTCGATGGTTATGGAATATGTTAGTGGGGGATGTGAAACCTGTTAAAAAAGTAGATGTTCCATACTACAAAGCCACAGAAAATATCCCATGAGATTTAAGGACAGATGTGGGATTTGCCCTGTTTCAAACCACACTGAGATTGGTTAGATTTCACTGTGGTGTAATTGCTTTGAAGAGATGGTTGCCACAGATAGTATGTCTATGGACTGCTCTAAGGGTGACCCTAAGGCATGGTAAACTAATTTTGGATGCTACTAGGAGCAAGTTTACAACTTTTAGCTGCAGCAGCATCCTCCCCATTCTTGTAATGTATGCTGGGTAATATATGACAGGGGAACAGTGTAATGGTTCTCTAGATATCTGATCAATCACAGGAAATAGCTGGCACACAGTTTTGCTAATCTTTAGTCTGAGATTGGCTGCATGGGAGAATTTTCTTGCTTCTTCTCTCCATGGTTATAATCTGACCTTGAGTTTTTTACTCTAGATTATATCTGATAAGAGATTAAGAACGTGATAAGTAGCTGTTTTATATGAAATTTAAGAGGCCATTAAGATTCAACTGAATTGTAAAATTGTCAAGCTAAAAACAGCTCTCCTGGCGTTCTGCACAGATGCAATAGCAAATCACTGAGTCACAGGAAATGATTCAGTCAACATTTCTAAACTTTCAATGTGTGTTTTATGGAAGAAACTTGATGTAAATGTTTAGACAGTTATGGTTTTGGAGATAAATATTGCAGTTTTATGTAGTTTGGGGTTTGACGTACCAGAATTGTGGTGCACAGTTGTCAATTTACTGAACATCTAAAGCTGTTCGATCATTGTATTTGATTCCAGTGTGGGATGCATTTTCTTTGGCTAATGAAACATGGTGTTATATTTGGGCAAAATGGATTACACATCAGAATATCAAAGAAAAATTACCTTTTAATGACCCGGGGTTCCCTCTGCACTGCTGGAAGAGAACTTGCATGGGCCTCCACACTGTTTTCCTTAACTGCTTGTCTTCTCATCCTGTAAATACAGTGCTTCAGTGATATGACCTCTCATGGCAGGTTATCCTCTGCCCTGCATGATCTCACTGGGTTAAACTGCTTTAGAAGATTAAGTTAAAATATTTAATTGCTTCTCATTTTAATTTCATTAATTATAACAGACAGAATGCTGACAATGCAAAATTCACCTTTTCTTATGTTAGTTGCTTGTATTTAAGTATTTCTTGTGTTTTTCCAATAATTTTCCCAGTAAGATTTAATAAATGTTTTAATTGATAAGTAAATGGACCTGCAGTATGCTGTGCTTCAAGGACATTAAATCAGTGTTATGATTCCTGTGCAAAACTCTTGTCCTTAGGTATACTTCTGTGAAGAAGGCTTGCTACCAGCAGCATGATAGACAAATTCTGCCTTCAACCATATAATTTCCATGTGCCTGACTTGTCTGTACAGGAAAATAATCCCAGCAGACAGCATCTACAGGTGAGCAACTGTGTTCCCACACTCCGCTGCTGTGTGGGATTTAGTATTTGAAGCTGAGACAGTGGAAGAACAATATGTTGAATGTTTCTGGCTGTAACAGGTGAGGACAGATGTGTCAAGCCTGGTAATGTCTTTATGGTTCTAGATTTCCCCCTAAAGCTTGGCTAGACTGGAAAGATGGAAAAAGAGACCCCTCTGAATGACTAGGATGAATCAGCCACCCTATGCACCATAGGGCATCAGAGGGTGACCAAAGAGTTTAGTTCTGTCTGGGCCATGCTGTACTGGGTGTGGGTGCCCAGGTGCTGGCAGGGGGTGCTGCAGGGATCTCTGTGATAAGCTGCCAAGGCTGCTCTTTGCTAGCCACAGCCCATTCCAGATGAATCCCATGGCCCCACCACAGCCCTTGGCTGAGCCCTTGGCAGCCAAGGTGGAGGTGCTTCAGAAATAATGTGTGTAAGAAAGGGCAAAATGCTGCCTGGCAGGGAAGGGTGTGGAAAAATATGAGAGAAACAGCCCTGAGAGCCCTGAGGCAAGAGCAGCTTCAGGTGTCCCAGCAGAGACTCTCCTTCAGTTCTTAGAGAAAACCATGATGCTGGAGGTCGACCCCATGCAGCCCATGGGGGAGCAGAAATCCACACTGCAGCTCATGGAGGACCCCATACTGCAGCAGTCTTATCCTGAAGGAACTGCAGCACAGGTGAAGAGCCCACACTGGAGCAGTCTATGAAGATCTGCAGCCCATGAAGAGGACCCAGGCTGGAGCAGGAAACAGCTGAGGAGGAAGGAGCAGCAGAGAGGAGCTGTTATGGACTGACCACAGACCCCATTCCCCATCCCTTACACTGCTTGGTGAGGACAGGGTAAAGGAGTCAAGGGTAAAGGAATCAGGGGTAAAGGTAAGCCTGGGAAGAAGGTAAAAGTGAAGAGTTGATGGTTTTACCTTTGTCTTTGTTTCTTGACATCTTATTCTAGCCTGTTTTTCCTGTGGCAGTAATTGATGGCTGACCTCCTTGTCTTTATCCTTTCCAATTTTCTCCCTCTGTCTTGCTGAGGAAGGGGAGTAAGACAGCTGCTGGGTGGGCATCTGGCAGCAGAGCAAGTTCAGTCCACCATAAATGCATTTTGTTGTATGTGGGGACCATAAATATTCTAATTAAACCAAATCCTGCTGTATAATTCCTAATGATGAAGTGTTTGATGTTTAATTGTTTTTGAGGGAGATGTAAAGAAAAGGTGAGCAGGGAAGCAGACCTAATATTGAATAAATACTCAAAGAGCAAAACAAACACAGGTAGCTATCACTGAAAATTGTCTTAATTTTCTTACAAGATTTCTAATGACAATGTTTCTTGATTTTATCTTTATCTCCAGTTTGAATTTTCTTATGTTAAAGGCAATAAATAGTAATAATAATAATAAAAAAATCACAATGCTAGTGATATGTAGCAAAAAAACACCCCAACCAAACCCCAAAGCTTTAAAAATGAAAGTGTGTCCTTTGTTCAACAGTCTGTAATAGCTAGCTTTGATAATTCAATCCTGAAACTTTTGCTTAGTTTAAACTAAGTATTGATATGGCCACTTAGGATTGCACAGTCTTCTTGAAAGGACAGAGAAAAACATCCTTATAGGGTTTATACCCTGTATTCAGTTTTGTAATTTATAGCATTTTTTTTGAAAAGTGCAGTATTCTTTGTGCAATTTCACAGGCAGCAGTTGGCCAGAAATAAATTATTTTTGCAACAAAACAAAAAATTCCTTTCGTATCACTGATACATGCAATTAATTGAAATTTAAAGAAACTGCTGTTATTTAACTTGCCAAATTTGCATCCCTCACCTACAAGTCCTTTTCAATGTATCTGTTGCCAGTTCACTTTTCCCACAGAATACTTACTATATTAATATAAAATTGGCTTAAAGTAAATAATGTAGTGATTATCATAGCTAAGGTTTAATATTGAAATTGTTGAAACTGTATGCTCATAGAAGGTACTGTAACTCATGGCTTATCACACTAGCTCAAGAAACAAAAAGTTGGGGCTTTTTTTAGTATAATGCTTCTGTAATTCTTCTGTGTCTGTCAAAGCCAAAGTAGTTAAAACAGCAAATGTAAAATATACACGTCAAGTGGAACACAGTGAAAAAGAAATTCTGCATGAAAAACAGGAGAGACTTCTTATCTCCCTTTTTGAACAGATTTTACATTTATCCTGACTTATGTGATCCTTCTTTCTAAGCTAAATTGTAGTAAAATGAGTCTGCAGTAGTACAGTAAAACTGAAAGGAGGAAAATGTTAAGCTCCTGTTTAAGAATCATTCATGGAATTATCTGTCATAATGAAGTTAATAGAAATTCATCAAGAAAAAATGCCAAACCCTGTGTCAGGGAAGGAGGGACCCCATGAGGACCACAGGCTGGTGACAGAGTGAGCAGCTCTGTGGAAGGGGCCTGGAAGGCTCATGGATATTGAGTTGAGCAGGATCCAGCATTCTGTCCTGGCAGCAAGGGAGGCCAGCAGCATCCTGGGCTATAGCAACAGGAGTGCGGTGAGTAGCTGAAGGGAGGTGATTATTCCCATATGCTCAGCACCTGTTAGACCACATTTAGATACTGTGTTCAGTTTGGGGCTCTTGCAAACAAGAAGGACAGCGGCAAACTGGTGTGAGTTTAGTGGAGGACCACAATCAGGGGCTGGAGTGCTGTGAGTGTTGGGTTTGTTTAGCCTAAGACGGGGGAGAATGTGTTGGGGCCCCTAATAGCAGCATACCCCTATGTGGGACAAGGTCATAAAGACAGAACCTGGCACATCTCAGTGGCACAGTGTGGGGGAGTGACAGTCAACAAGCTGAACTTGAAGCAAGAGGGGTTCACAGCATGGGTGAGGAGAAACCTTTTCACATCAAAGAAACTCAAGATACTGGAACATGTTTTCCAGAGGAGGTTATCTACTCCCCATTCTTGAGGACTTTGAAGTCAGATTGAATGGACCCATGAGGCTTGTCCTGCTTTATGCAAGATATTGGACTTGAGATACCCTCTCACTTGAATTATCCTGTGATTCTGTGTGATGATATTATTGGAGGAGAGACTTTGACAAGTTAGGAAGCTGGGCAATCACCAACTGTATGAAGTTCAACCCTGGATGTACAAACTCAGGAATGAGAGACTGGAAAGCAGCACAGTGGAAAGGGACCTGGGGTCCTGTTGATGGCAAGTTGAACATGAGTCTGCAGTGCCCTGGCAGCCAGCAGTGCCAACCCTGTCCTGGGGGGCATCAGGCACAGCATCACAGCCAGGCAAGGGAGGGGATTGTCCTGCTCTGCTCTGAGCTGGGGCAGCCTCACCTCGAGTGCTGGGGGCAGTTCTGGGTGACACAATACAAAATATTGAACTATTAGGGAGTGTTCAAAGGAGGAAAATGAATATGGTGAAGGGCTTTGAGGGGAAGCTGTATGAGGAGCAGCTGAGGTCACTTGGTCTGTTCAGCCTGGAGAAGAGAGGATTAAGGACAGACCTCATTGCAGTGTACAGCTTCCTCATGAGGGGAGGAGGAGGGGCAGGCACTGATCTCTTCTCTGTGGTGACCAGTGACAGGATTGAATAAAATGGCCTGAAGTTGTGTCGGAGAGGTTTAGGTTGGATATCAGGAAAAGGTTCTTCACCCAGAGGTTGTCTGGTCACTGGAACAGGCTCCCCAGGGAAGTGGTCACAGCACCAGCCTGACAGAGCTCAAGAAGCATTTGGACAGTGCTCTCGGGCACATGGTGACTCTTGGAGTGTCCTGTGCAGGGCCAGGACTTGGACTTGATGATCCTAACTGGTTCTTTCCTACTTAACATATTTGATGACAATGACGATGATGATGATTATATTTTAAAATTATTTTCTCTGAGAGGTTGAAAGACTGTTGTAGAAAAATGTCCTTCCCATTGTTTACATTCAGTCTCATTTCAAAAGTACTCTTAAACACTTTTCATTTGTGCTGAATGTGATTTGATATCACAGCAAATTGTGTCTGACACAGAAGACTTCAGAGCTTTTAATTCTATAATCTCAAGACATTTAGATAATTACATATTTTTCCTCAAATAAAAATACTCCTCTGCTCATTTTGGCAAATATTTATTCATCTCCTCTGTTTTAATTGGCAATTAAATGTATGGAGCATGACTTCTTTATCAAATAAATACTTACTTTAGAAATTAAGGGTATAATTTGAAAATAAAATGTAATCTTGAGTCGAACAGATTGCTAATATTCAACAACTATTCATTATCTATTTTTGCTTTATGTCTTGGCTGTTTAAAAGGATTTAGGAATATATTCCTAAACTCAGCATTATATGCAGGAGCTACATTTTCTGGTTGGAAGTTCTTGAATAGACCTTACAATAGGCTCAAGTGAGCTAAAAATAAACTTCTAGCAGTTCATATTAACTGGGTAATAACAGGCAACAGCAAAAAGCAGTATCCAGCTATGATGAAAACAGGAAGCACATTACACAATCTGCCCTTTCCAGATAGGTATGAATTCTTAAAGGCTTAACTAAAATAATAATCTCTTAAAGTTTTTAATAAAAGCAGAGAGTTTTCTATTGTTCATAGCTGAGTGGAGACGAAAAACATGTACCCCAGTACATTGTGAAAGATCTGCTGTGTCCTGGGAAACAACACTATTTCCATTTAGTTCTTGGTAACCCTGATTCAATTTTAAGTAATGGATTTGATCCTGCAAAGGGCTGATCATCTGAGCCTTATCCAGCAAAGCTGCATGATGCTGTTAAGCCTGGGAGCATTGTGAGATAGAAACCCAGAAGGTGACCCTGATTGACTCGGGTGAGAAGAGAGTGCTTCAGCTCTTGTCATTGATGCTGAAGGTATCTGTGCTCCAGCACCTCCCAGGAAACCATGTTCTCCCTCTGAAGCAGTAGCATCCTCTTCAGCTTTTCTTGGCAGGTAGAGGTGGCAACAGGGTCCTTTCCTTAGAAGTGGAGAGAGGAGCACTAGCTAGATCTAGACCAGCCCAAGAGAGGTTTTAGTACAGACAACTACTCATTTTATTTCTGTGGTCAGGCCGGTAAAAGAAACAACGCCCCTGCTGCCAATGCAAGGTATCTACAGAAGATCTGTGTTTTCTCAGGTCCTTTTTCTTCTTGTGAGGTTGTAAAAAGTCGTGAAAAGTAGTCATGTACGGAACCAAATATCTGGTGTATCCAAATTCCTGTCATTTTAAGTCTGACACCATTCTGAGTACCTAAGTGTTTTGGATGCAAGACCATCTTGTTCAGATTTTTTGGGGTTAACACTTTTTAATGGGACAAATTACAGCATCTTAAGCACGAAGTGTTTCAGAAGTGCCCCTTGCTTGGGTCAGGGCTCAGCCAGACTGCAGTAACAGAGGGTGTTAGTGCAGAGGGCTGCCCAAGAAGGGCATTCCTCAGCCTACCTATGGTCTTCTTCTGTCCTGGAGTGCTGCTTGGTCCTGCTGCACTTTTGCCAATGTTGTTCCTGCATCATTGGGATGCCTCTTCAGGAAAGCTCTTACCCACCTTTCAGGGGACCAGCCTTTCACACTGTGGCTCTGCTTCTGTAATAGCCCTGTAATAGGAGTATCTATGTATGTGGTAAACATGATACAACACAGCTTTCTTCACCCTGTGTGTTCAGGATGCATTTGCATGGCAAAGATATGTCACTGTGTATTTCTCATACCAAACAGAATCATGTTAGACCTTTAGGTTTGCTCTGATTTGCGTGTTTTTTATTTAATACTGCCCATTTGATAAACTGACCTCTGAAATTAGGATGTTAGAAAGTCAGAATTGACTGTTTCCACCTAGCGGGATGGAATGCAGCCATATTGTTAAATAATGACAATGTTGATTTACTGTTATCAAATTCAATGCTATTTACTGTTGTCAAATTCTTCATAGAAGCTAAATACATTAAACAGTCTGCGCAGATAATACTGGTATAAACCCAGACCCATGGACAAACTATTGCCTTTATGATCTTATTCTTATCATACAACTTTGGTATCTTGGTACACTGGAAAAAGCTGGTACTTTGTGTATTCATTAAATGATTGTATGGTCTGCAAATGGTCCTTATCATATTTCAGAAGTACATAGCCAAAATGATTCCTATGATATACAACAGCAGAAAGCTTCTTTGTAAACTACAGATAAGGTTTCCTGTGGAATCTCCTCAGGTTTAAAAATTGGAAGCTGCGTCATTGCCTTACATAATTTGTTTATGTTTGTTCATGGATTACAATAAGTGCATCCATTTTTAACCACATCTTGCTCCAATGTATTTCTTTTTGCTGCTTATTGTGATTTGACCCTGGCTAGATGCCAAGTGCCCAGCAAGAAAGGAGAGAGAACTAACGCCCAAGAGAAACAAAGCCCAAGAGAAACAAGGAATGATGCATAGTACAATTGCTCACTAACCCCTGAGTGATGCCCAGTCTTCCCCTGCCAGTGACTGGTGCCTTCCAGCTAACTTCACCTAGTTTATATCCTTTTGGCTAGTTTGGATCAGCAGTCCTGGCTGTGCTCCTCTCCTGCTTCTTGTGCACCTGCTCGCTGGCCGAGCATGGGACACCAAAAAGTCCCTGACTTAGGGTAAGCATGATGGGTTGAGGTAACAACAAATCTGACCAGAACATGCCAGAACAAGTTGGTTTTATTAGTTTAATGGTCACTGGTCACAATATTGATTCATTTTCTCTCGAAGTTGGTCTGCTTGTTCTTAAAGTTGCATTATGTGATACCTTACTTGCAGTAGGTGTTCCCCACTGTGCTGTTTGTCACCCGTGGGAACTGGGCCAAGGTTATCATGTTGTACTTTGTAACTCTGGTTTATGATATGGTAGAATTGCTGGCTCTGAAATGGATATGGTATTTGTGCTCAGTCTTGCCATCATCTCTATGCTTTGGAAGAATCTATCAGAAGCTATTAATAATTGTATCTTTTACTTTTCCTTCTTGGAGACCCAATTCATGGTGGAGATACCTCCCTTCATCTTCCCCTTCTCCTCCAGACTAATTACAACAGCTCTTGAGAGTTTTGACTGTATCTGGGATGTTGAAGCCAGCATGTTTGTATTGCTAAGTGTCCTGAGTGGGTTCCAGGTCTTGTTTAAGAATAAAAAACTGTTTAAGAATACCACCCAGTGGTCTGCCCTGAAGCCAAATAGTTATTGGTGGCACGGTGTGTGGGATACTAGGGCAAGTGCCAAAGACTGTGGGCACTTCCAGTGTTTCAGAACTTCATCTCTGAACAAGTGCAGAATCTGGAAGGGCTAGTGAAATATTTGGAAAAAGGGTGCTGTCACCCTGGCAATTTCAGAGAGACAAAAATCACTGCCAAATTCTGGGCCATAGCTGAGGCCTTCCAAGCCCTTTTCGACCATATTTGTTATCCTCAAGGGGAGAAGAAGGCCTCTGAATCAGACAAGAAAACAACAGCCTGTTCCTACCCTGTGACAGGCACTGCAGCTGAGCCAGAGAACCAGTCTGTGCCCCTATACACAAGAAGAAATGGAGCCGTCATGTTTAGTGAAGGAGAACTAAGCAGAGCCACCACAAGAACATGAGGAAGAGGCAGAAAAGGAGGTAACCACTCAATCTCTATCCCTGAGTGAGCTGCAGGATATGTGAAATATTTTAGCTGTCAATCAGATGACCACATCTGGCTGCCTTGGTGATGGGGTGATGAGGCTATTAGCCTGGAATTAGAGAGGAAGAAAGCCAAGCAGCTGGGATCATTTTCTAGGGAAGAGGGCACTGGCAAGGCTCTTGGAAAAGGGATGCAAGTTCTCAGGCTCTGGAAGCAACTCCTGTCAAGGGTGAAGGAAAAGTGTCCCTTCAAGGAAGATATTTATGTCACTCAGGAAAATGGACTACCATGGAGAGAAGTATCCAGTACCTGAGGGAATTAGCCATGCTAGAGATGATTTATTATGACCTGAACAGTGTGCAGCCACTCACAGATCCAGAAGTCCAATTCACATGTCCCCTGTGGCAGAATCTGTGTGTATATAGCAAAACACAGGAAAGGTGATGGTGTATTGGAAAGTATGGGACTTGAGCATGACATAAATGGAATTGAATAGTGACAGTGGGTACTGTCCTGGTTTCAGCTGACATAAGGGTAATTTTCTTCCTAGTACTTGGTACAGTGCTGTATTTTGTATTTACTATGACAGTAATGTTGATAACATGATGATGTTTTAGTTGTTGCTAAGAAGTGCTTACCCTAAGTCAAGGAGTTTTCAGTTTCTCATGCTCTGCCAACAAGGAGGTGCACAAGAAGCCTGGAAGGAACATGGCCTAGTGCTAATAGGCTAATAGCAGTGCCATTTAGCCTAAGAGTGTATGGGGATACAGCTGCTGAAAGTTTCTTTGAAGGAGCTTTTTTGAATCCTGAGGAAGCTGGGATGTGACTGGCAAAGGAACTTAACTTTACTAGGTCTCTTTACCTTCATTTTGCCTTCTTGTGAAAGACTCCCTCTTAAAATTGTGGTGGGGTTTTGAAAGCTTGGAGAGTTCTCCACCATCTGCCATCAAAAAAACATAATTAAACTGCAAAGACTTAAGGACTGATACTAAGATGGCACAGTCTCAGTGGTTTTGACAGATGAACATGGAGAAATGCCAAATTATGAGAACTGTGGGTGAGGTCCTGTCTCTGAAGAGCTGTTTTATTGTCTTCTGCTGACAGAATACTGAGGAGGGAGAGAGGCAAAGCGACCTTTCTGGCTGTAGTTGCTTGTCCTTTGCAGAGTGCCTGTTGGAAGTGCTACTGCAGTGGATTGTGGTCAAAAAAATACCCTTCAGCTGCTGCTTGGAGGGAATGGGCAACAAAGAAAGGTAAGTGACTAAAGGAAGGTGTGGAACAAGGAAAGAGCACATCTAGAAGGAGAGATTTAGAAATAAAGTTGTAACTGCAAATGACAGTGACAGAATTTTGACATATTAGGGCAGAGGTGAAGAAGTACTTATTATTTTCCAAGATAATTTTTGAAAGAATTGAAACAATTATTTATACAGTTTTCTGTATACTCTATATATACACCCCTTGCTGTACTTTACACCCCGCCCCCCAAAATTCTTAAAATAAGACAATCTGAAATATCAGCAAAGATAAAAACTTTTAATAAAATGGCCATTTAATGAAAAAATTACCAACTTGGTTTGATTTTTTTTTTTTTCAAAATTGCTGATCAAAAACCCTTGAAGCTTCTTACTATATTCACTGGTTTTCCTACTGCAGTGCAGGAAAACTCCCAAATTTTGGTCAATGCTAGTGTTTATCTAATCTACTATTATGCCTATTAATTGAGTTTCAGAGACAAATTAAAGGTATTTTCTACTGTTGAACTTAAATGCTCATAACTTAATTTTTCCTTGATATTTGTGTAATACTCTCTTATATCACTCTAAATGATTCTGCTTACAAACCAGTGTGGAGTTTGCACATTTTAAATATTTGTTGTAGATGTAATTGTAACTTGATGTCGTTTAATCAACACTATACATGTATTTTCTTTTAGTTTAGTCTCCCCTAATGATTTTTGCAGCTTTTCTTTGAACTTAATCCAATTTTTCTATGCTTTTCTAGTAATTAGGTGCTGATAGCAGAAGAGCATTTGGACAAATTCCACCTGTTATGTGAAGAATCATCTCCTTTTATTTCTTCAAACCTCTGTCTTACTAGGTTTCATTAATGCCCCTAATTCTTCTGTGTGGAAAACCAGCAGCCACTTGATTTCTAGCCACCTTCTCACCGGTAGTGTAATCGTTTTGCACTTTGTAACCCCCTCATGGTTCATTTATTTTGACTTCCCAAATTGCTTGCCTTATTATTTTTGTGTAGGAAATAAGTTAGGTTTGTTCTGCTCATGGTTTCCGGAGTAGCATGGTTTTCTTTCCTCATCAATAAAACTGTGTCTGTTTTTCTCTAAACTTCTACTATTTATTTAGTTATAGAGTCATTCCCTAACAACTTTGGTCGTTGTTGATGCTTGACCTTTATCTATGATTATGCAAACAGCTGACCTGCTAAAATAATGTTAGTATGTCAAAGTGAAGATCTTAAAGGAAAAACAGAGTTACAGTTTCTTGGAGTTCTTGGGCAATACTAATTTTGGACCTCCCTTACTTGAATGATGATTAAACTAATTTTTTTTAAAAATAGGATTCTGTCTCATTAAATGCAAGAATAGATAACACAAAGCAACAAAAAAACTTCCACATCTCTTCATTTGCCTTTAGCTGTATCATCTTTATTTTAAAGATAAGGAAAATATGTCAGAAAGTACTTTCTATGAGATAACAGACTTTTGCTAACAATTAGGATAATGTCTGTCAGTGTGGAAACTCCCAGCACTGCTCCGGTCTTCATGAGCATGCTTAGGAAAGCACACTTTAGAAAGTGCATGGTCATATCACACCCCTGAAAGTCAGCACTTCAAACAAGACACACCAAAACTGAGGACTGAAAAACGTTTCTATCTTGCAGGCAGGGAGAGAAATCTGGAAATTTCTGTGAAATCTATAGAAGAGTCAGGCATGGAAGTGAGTTCACTTGTCTGAATTTTTGTTTCCTAAACTTAATATCTGCTGTCACCCTGAAGTCCCTCTGCCAGGCTCCTGTAATGCATGAAGCCATGTAGAAAATGAAGCAGAGACAGAATCAAGACCATTGGTTGCCCTGGTCTGTATGTACATACCCTTCTTTCTGTGAGCTGTGTCAGACTCAGGGGAGTATCATAAAAATCAGGATTTGAATTGTAATTTAAACCAAATTGCTCTCCTTGTGGATAGTGGACATTGTTCTTGTTTGGGCAAGAGTCTTAATTCTGGACTCCTGAAAACTTGAGTGCTAGGTCCTAAAAATTTCTCTTCATATAATTAGTTTAAGGAAAAAAGAAAGGAAACAAGCAAAATTTGTCATTAGAAGGTGGAAATTGGCTTCTTCTCAATGCTTTCCTATGAAATGGCACTTATGCAATCCTTCCTTCCTTCCTTCCTTCCTTCCTTCCTTCCTNTTTTTATCTCAATCTGCTTAATACATATTTGTCACTTTAAAAAAATACCTAACCTTTCTCCTTCTTATCAAGATGAACATTTATTGTGAGTTGGACAATGGTATGATGTGAGATACATTTTTAAATTTTCTTTTCTCCCACCAGACATGTCATTTCTCATGCTGCCATTCTATGATGATTATATGCTGTCTGTGCATGACTTTGCATGTGCCTACACGTTTTTACAGCTCTCCCTTGCCTGTAAACCAGTGCCTGCTAAGTGCTGCATCCCTTCTTGCCTGCTTTCCCTGAGTGCCTGTAGAGCTGTGTCCAAACTGATGGAAGGAGCTGTGCTGCAAGAGGAACGGGAAAAGGCAAAATGAGTCAGTAGGTATCAGCCAGTGTGACAATCAAGGAGACAGTCTATGTAAATCATGGTTTTGTTCAGTATTTTTTGAAAAAGAAGCAGACACCATAGTAGCAGAATGGACAAATTTGTAGATAAAACCTCTATCAGTTTAGCGTACAGAGTAATGCACAGAGCAATTCCCTGAGGTGGTAGGGATTTCCTTCATCTCACAGTGGATTATTGTAGAATAGCCAATTATGTACAATTGTAAACTGTATAATATTTTATAAATGTCAGACAAGCACCTTAAAGTGCTTAAAGCGCTCTCAGTGAAAGATTATCAAGGTTCTGAACAAAGGGAGAAAAATTAGCTGGTGATTTGAAAGGGTTTAGAAATCAGATGTTGAGGACTGGTCTTTCACAGAGTAGTTGAACAAAGAAACAAAACCTGCAACTACTATAGACTATCATGAGTGTTCTCTGTTATCATTTAAGGTGAGATAATTTAAGGAAGTATCTGAGGAAGATGTTCCTTCCAGATCGTAGCCATAGAAGGATGCCAGGACAACTGAGGAAATTTTGTATTAAATGGGGTTTGTAAAAACAAAGAAAAAACCAGGAACCTTTCTCTATTTTGTGAACTTTTCATTAACAAGTAATTGTGAACACTGTGTGGGGGAGTTCTGCAGATTTTTTTTAGCAATGTAGATTTTGGCCATCCTTAATTGTTCCACTAACACGTTTATTTGTTCATTGCTCATGGTTTTGCTATGATGAAAGAACTAGATCTTTTGGCATCCAGTAAAATTTTTGCTTTGATCTTGTAACCAAATGATGCTAGCCACAAAATTCTTTTAATTTTTTAATTATTTCACGTGGTATACTTATTATTAATTTTGGTTTTGGCACACACAGCATGGAAACTTAACCCAAATAACCAGTAATGTCTTTGCAATAATGTCAAGCAATATTTGGCAATTATTTCACTGTATGTTTTTGGAAGATGTTTGACACTGACCTGATTTCAAATGGGAACAATTGTGAGTTTATGAAACCAAGCATGGAAGTATAAACTAAACAACCAGTCATCTCCAGCAGGAACACAGCAATTATACTCTTCCAATAATATTTAGTTTCAACTGGAAATCAATACACAGCTAGTGAGGGGTGAATAGGCCAAATTCACCCAAATTCAAGAGGCTAAGAAGGTGGCTAGGCAAGACTTTGTTTTGACCTTTATATTTTGTCTCAATTCTGTTTCATGTTAGAGTGCTTAACTGGATTTTACAGTATCCTTGAAGTCATTCAGCCTGCTGTAGAATAATTAAAAGAATGTTGATTGATGTGTGTTGCTGTATTGGAAGCCACTGATATACTGTTTGTACAAAGAGTGTTGCAGAGGGAGTTATATACAAACCTTGAGTTTTTATCACAGATAATTTTTAAAATCAACTTTTGATCTTGCTAAATGAAGAAAAGAGAGATTATTCCAAAACATAGGCATCCTATAAGTGCAGATGAGTCTAATAGGTAAGGTAAGAAAACAATACATTGTTTATGGGAAGAATAGTTGATACTACCTGACTGAGGGCACAGTCTAGGAAAATATTTATGAAGTGATATAATATCAGTCTTGATAGGACATCTGTAATGGTTAATATTATTGACATGTGAGAGTTAGGAAAGTCTGGGACAGAATCAGTCAAAGATACTTGGTAAGGAGCAAGATAGCTCGTTCAGGAGTTTTAGTCTGGTTAGATTGGATTTCAAATCTGAAATCTTTATTTCGTTTTAGGGATAGTTTACATGTCTTCATCAGCCAGCTAATATTATCCATTTTTTGTAAGTTAAGCATGGAACTAAAAATATTATCAACATCAACTAGGTGATGGGTTTTGAGTCATGAATGTGGTGGTAGATGATGGTACTATTGTTATTGTTATCATCTTCATCATCATTGCCATGATCCTCATAATTTCAGATTTTCACAAGATTGCCAGTTGAACTTGTTTAATCTGGATTTAAGTGATAATACCTTCTACCAGCTCCTAGTGATTAGACATAGTGGGGATAGGTACATAAACTACATTTCAGTCACATTTTCTCATGGATAGTTGAAGTTGTATTTTACATAGGATAGTCCCAAATCTGCCAAGATATAAGAATTGTTAGGTAATATTCTGTTTCCTGTTGAATTCTGTGGTAACTACAGAAGAAGTTGCCTGGGCTATGTTCTTCTTACATCACTAAAACTCAGAAGTGGAGTGGCACTTCCACAAATAAATGTGCAGCTTCAATATAAAAGAAATTTTCTGAAAAATCTGAAAAACCATTTGCTAGAGATGAAGTATTAGATGGTAGAAGTGCTGCTTTGATTTTGTTGCACAAGTCCTGGTCTGTTTCAGGTGCAAGAAGAGTTCAATTTTAACAGGATAGTTCCAACCATGAAACCAAACACTGTCTATGAATTATTGGTTAGTTTAAGATAACATATACAATAAATCTTTATGTGTGTCCAGAGATATTTAAAATTAATTACAAATAGCTGATATTAAACAGTGTTCTGAAAGAATGGACATTTCTGGTTTGCACTGTAGAGGAAAATGCTATTGTATTACCCAATAAAACCCTTACCAACCATAATTACTACTGATTTCCCTAACCCCTCAGTTTTACTTGGCAAAAAGAAACATGGAGTGTTGTTCCTGTTACTCTTTCTTTTGCCCCTGAATCTCCATAAGAATGTCTAGCTGAGGTGGCTACATGACATTGTGGTATAAACAGCACCACACTTTCTCCTGCTAAATCCAGATAGTTCATACATTCAGGTGAAATGTTGCTCTCACTGTTCTTTGGGAAACTGTTCTCAGACTCCTATCAGTCACATACATTAGGGAAGTGGGCAGAACTTGAACTGTCATTCTCAACAGGCACAGATATTTATTGATGAAACCCCCCAACATATTGATTTTCTGGCTTGCAATGTGAAAGACATTACTTTTACTTTGACATTTAACTCAACACTCCAAAATTGTGGCCTCTGCTTTCTAACAGATGAATCCTAAAGAGGAATTATGAACAAGTTAAAATCTATTGTGATTTCTCTCCAAGCATTCATTGTGTGCAGGAGGGATGGATAAACAATTTTCACTGATAATCTAGATCACATAATATTTTAGCTATAATGTATTCTTTAAAAAATCTACATAGTTTTTATTTATAACTGCCATTCTTTGTCATAAAAAAACACTTTTTACATATACTTAGGGCCAGTTCAGTCTTGCCTTTTTGTTAGCTCAGAAACTTGCTTTTGAATGTGAAGAAAATTCAATAAGTGGAAACTTCCTAGAACTGCAAATTATTTCAATTTTTTTTTTGCCCTGCATTTACAATAGCTAAAATTATTTTAGTAATGTTTACTGGTTGTTATTTAAATTGCAGACACTGAATATCACACAGTTGTATGGTGAAGGGACAAGGGAACACATGCATTGCTGGAAGAGAGTAGGCTCTATAAGGAGTTTCCTATTCCAATATTTACTTAAATATTTATATTTTTGAGTATTTTCATTTCCATATCACAGAAGCACATTAATTATGTTAAAATACAGTAAGAGGGGTAAAACCAATCTCCTTTCCCTAGTTCTGAAGAACAGAAAATTGTGGCTGTCTTGGTGGCCTTTTGCTTTCTTTAGAGTCTCCCACAGGATGTTGCAGTTGTTAAAATATGGGAATTGCTCGCAGCAGAACTGATAAAGGAAATGATTTATGAATCAAAGGCTTTGCTGGACAGTGTCAACAAATGGCCTGTCTCTTTTGTAAGACCTATTGTTAATAACTGTTTTTGAGTTCTTGAATGGGACTTTCTCACAAAAAAACTTCTGGGATAGTCTTCTGAAAAATAGTGAATATCCTTCTCCATTTCCTCCTTACATTTTCTAGGATTGTCTTGTTTTCTCCTTCATGCTTTGTAAGGCTCATGGTGGAGAATGCAGCAATCAGCTATTCTGACATCCAGACATTTCAAACAGTATGTCTGTGCTCAGAAAGTATTTTTTTTAAGTGAAGTGTTCTTTTATTGGTACCTTGTTTAATATAGTCCTACCATTCAAATTCAAGTTGATGAGTATTCTGAAAATATTTGCACAGAAACACTTCCATTTTTATCCTGTCCTGGTGAAGAAATCCTTGCATCAAGCAAATCTATTTTCTTTCAACCCTCCTCCAGTCTGCTGGAAGCCAACAGGCTGATGATGTTGCAGCAACTGCTGTTCTTGCTGCCAGGCTGAGGAAAGGTCTGTCTACAAAAGCCCTCTCCTGTCTACAGTTACGTGCACGTGCTGTCATCTCTCTCTCTTTCTCCCTGAGCCAAGAGAAGCTTCTTCAGGAAAGGGAGCCATGTTGGCCACTTGGCAGTCTCTAAAAATGCCCTTTGCTGAGATGCATTCAAGCTCTGTTCAGATTGATTGCTTGGATGTTGTTATGGCCGTACTTGCAGCAGGAAGTTTTCAAATGTATTTGGTAATCCAGTCAGAGCTTGAAGCTTGGGGTGTGGAATTTATTAGTTGCTGTTCTAATTAAAATTGCTGCATAAAAAAACTCCTTGTGAGCAATCACAGTTGTCTGATGAATGCTGAAATGAGGTGCTTCCTTTTTGAAAAGTCTCTCATACAAGATCTGAAACAAAAACCTCTAGTCAAAAAGCACATACTACAGATATTTGTAATTGGGGTCAGTTAAAAAAAATATTAAATTGCTACATTTTGAATGTAAAGATTTGGAAAAACCAAGATAAATTCCCAAATGAGGTAGACTGATTCCCCCAAGGGACTACTTGCATTGTGTTAGTTCCACTGTGATAACTTTTAAGTGTTATTTTTATGTGCTACTCAAAATATTTTATAAAATCTTTTCCCCAGCATATTTCAATAGAAGAATCAGTTGTCTGGAAAGGTACTTTTCTCAGTACTTTTGATAGGTATTTCTCATAACTCTAGGCTCTGGAACCAGTCCTAAATAATGGAAAGGAAACATGCCGTTGTTAAATGAGAATTGTTAACAACCAAAGCAATTAGCTGTGAGCACTAGGCATCCAATTCAGCTTTTCAGCTTTTTTATATACATACTTCATGTAATCTTCAAGAACAGTTTTTCTTAGATGCAAAACTGCTGCTATAATATTTGTCTATGATGTGTAAGCTTGACAGACAGAAGAACTAAAAATGCCCCTTGTGTTGTGTGAAAACACTTGGAGAAAACTTGGAAAGATGTACACTTACAAAACAATTGCTTTTTTGTTTCTTTCAAACTTCAGTAGACTTGAAATTCCCCAAATGTCAAATAACTAAATCATTTATTACTTAGAATTCATAGTCTCCTTGCCTTCTTAATATCTTTTTTTTTTTTTTTACATTTCAAGAATTGTTAAATCATGTGATGAATATTAACTGACCGTTTGGAAATATTTATACAAGAGTACCTGGATTCCATGGTCTAGTGGTGATAATCAGAAAGATGGCTCTTGTGCTCAAAGATAGAGAAATGTTATAGAGAAATGAATTTGTTCTTGCTAAATAATGGGATTTTGCAAGACAAACAAGATGCTGAAGTTTATAGAAAATTCTTGTATCTGCCAAGAAGTTTGAGATTTCATGAGATTTTAAATTTTTTTTTAAAAACTAAACACTAAGTTATGGAATCACACCACAATAAAAATTGTAATTACTTTTATGACATTCATATCTCTGGTAGTAATTCTAGTTGAACGAACTGCTTAAAAGAAATTATTTTTTAAGCTGATTTGAAGGTTTTTGAAAGAGTCTTATGCTGTGGTATTGTCTTTCCATCTGCCATTTGACATTACTATGTTTCCTTTAAGTCATGTGAAAAATGAGGGTCTGCATGGAGGAAAGAGACTCAGATTTGTGTGCTGCTGAGGAAAGGCTGGGCAGAAAGCTCTATACTTTACTAGGCAGCAACGAACAAGGTCTAATTTTGGACTATCCACATTGCAGACACTCTCTTGCCTCATTTATGGGTTGAAGGGGGCCATTTTTTATTACTTCTACTGCTCACAGAAAAGCTCATTTGAATGGCATTGCTATAGCTACCTTAGCTCCAAAAGACAGGATTTTGAAAACCAATATCATATGCTTTATTAAACTCAAGTCTTAAGTAAGGCTATATATAATCATTTTAATTTCTGAGGTTTCACAAGTAATCCTGCTTAAATACATAGAGAAGATTTATCATAAGTTGTTAGAGCCATTTTTGTTGATTATCACTTACTGAGGCTTCAAAGTACTCACTTCAAAGTGCTTAAAAGCCAAATATGTTTTTTTTTCTCGCCACAGCATCCAGTAACCTAATAAAAGACAGATTATACTGATATACTGTGAAGTACAAGGGATAACTAAAATATTAGTCTTTATTAAATTATTTATTTATTTATTTTTATTTATTTAATGATTTTATAATTATTTATATATTATTGTATTTACATGTTTGCTCCATAGGTTTGTGAGTTATTCCAGTACTACAGGCAACGTAGATGATTTTATATTACAGGTACAGAACAATAATGTTTTTTAAAAATCATCTTTGACTTTAGTATGACAGAAAGGGAGCTTTGCCTTCGGTCTTGAAGCCACAGAGACTCACGGTCGTTTGGCATTTCTGCTAGAGGAATCTGTCTAAAGACAGAGTCCCTGGAGAAGCACTGTCCTGCATGGCTTTTGTCAGGAGACCATGCAGATGCTGCCCTCAGAACCAAAGCTGTCTTGCAGGCAGTGTGCAGCTGGCCACTCTGGTTGTGCCTGATGTGCCAGCAGGCTGCCTTAGGCCACTCTAAGCCCCTGGGCATCCTTGGATGCATGCCTGCTGTCCCCCTTGCAATTCTTCTGTAGGGACAGAGACTTCTCCAGGCATCCTTCAAAACTCAGTCAAGACCTTTTCCTTGACTTGCCAGCACGCTGTAGGTCACTACTGAGGCTGTGGATTTCAGTCTTTGAGAAAGTTTCAGTGTCAAATAATTTTCCTTTACGTGAGAACATAGAGCCCATAGAGGGCTATGAAAGGAAAAGCAGAATAATTTCATTGTGATTTAACAGTTGCTGTGATGTGTGCTGGGTCACTGGTGTGGCTGGAAGAGTTGGACTGATGCATTTTGAACTCCCTGAAGCAAGTCAGGCATCAGTTAAAAATGGCAAAACTGTTCTTGCAGTGGCCAAACCTGGAAGCTACGCTTGTAAGAAAGTAATTGAATCAAATCAGGATGGGAGAAAAAGGTTACATAGTGACTGAAATGATAGGAAATATTCTGCTATGTAGTATTCAGATTTCAGTAGCACAGCTGCACCATTTTGCACTCTTAAATTCTTTCTTGCTTCCTAGCAAGCATTAGAAATCAATCAGTTCTCTCAGTTACACTGGAGTCATGGAAATAATTATGGGATCTCAACATGCTAAGAGTAAAAACATAAATTTAGGAAAGTTATCAGCAACCAAAAATAATGTAAGAATTGTATCAGACTAGACTGATAGTACATAAGGATAATCCTAACTGTATATATATATATATTATTATAGTGTATTCACTATATATTATGATTTTGAATACATTTATGGGATACTATTTCTGTTATTTCTTTTATGGACCTGTTAAATTGCAATGACCCTGAAAATACAAAAAGTCTCTCCAGTCACTGTGGGAGGAGTGGGTGAATGATAAAGACACCCTGCAGTCCAGCCTGTTTTTCCAAAGAAAATGATGCATAGGTAAGTTCAGTAATTACTCGTGCAGGTATCTGAGGCAAAATTTGGAATGAAGCTCAGGTATCCTGAGTCCTGATTCTCACTATCATTGCTAGGTATTACATACAGCACATTTACAGGTCCACTGTATGATATTATTTACAAAATGCAGTGGATAGAAATTTGGTGATGTTTAATACTTCACCTCTAATACCCTGATGGTTTGGAAGGCTATGTTAATTTTTCTGGAGCAGATCTGCAGAACTGCATGGAAATGCAATGTTTATGAACAAACCAGTGCTGTATGATGCATGTTGTAGCCTGCCATCAGTATCTTCTGCTGCAATGTTTCTTCCTTGCTGTGTGACCTCACATGACTGCTAACTACCCAGCATGTGACAAGTCCCACAAGGATGGTCCACAAGATTCCAGTAATGGTTCAGTGCTCCAGAGAAGTTTGGGAATTTTGATTTGTCCACCAGATAGAAGGGGATTATCAAAGTTTTCTACTGTTTTACTCTCCTGTTAATTGCTGACGATGTTTGTGGAAGAATAGGATCACTGTCTTTTCATTTGATCACTGTGCGATCAAATGCTTCTGCAGCTGGTGACAAGGCTAAAGGGTGGAGAAGAATGAGACAACACCCTCCCCCTTTTCTCCCCTTTCTTTTAGCAGTGTATTTTAGTTCTCAATTCATTTTTCAACTTCATAAAGAAAGCTGGGATTGGATCTGTGAAAAATCTCCACAATTTTCTTCCTTTTCCTGCAAAGTTAAGATTGTATCTATGCTCAGAAGGAAACTTAGTTGTATCTCATGTATTGTTTTCTGGTTTTATGATACTTCCTTGCTCCTGGCAATGTTGAGAAATTTGTATTAAACTTTAGGAAATAATAAATGTTCTGTTGTATGTTTAACGGACTAGACATGTTAGTCCTTGTCCTGGCATGTTGTGGAGGGAATAATACCATGTCAACCTTGGATAATCGAAATATACTCACTTGTAGGCATTTCTAAATCTTCAAACCAAGGGCACTGTAACAAATAAGGCAAATAGCCCAGAACTGTGCACCAAAGCCCTACTTCAGAAAGTTCTTTCTTGCAAAGCCCTTTTCATCTCATACTTTCTGTATTGTGCCAGTGGGCAGTCAGCAGTGTTTCAGCAGTCAGCAGTATTTCTTTGAACACACAGGTTTGAAAGGCCTCATACAGACTCTTTTTTTCACTATCTTGGCAATGAATCTGTTTTATCAACATGGATTAGTGGATTAGTTTTGTGCTTGAAAACGATCAATTTTATGCAGTGAGATACAAGGGGAAGTTAGGCTGAAGCTCAGTGATGGATGGTGTTTTATTTTTACTCTGCTGCTATGATGTTTTGGTCCCTTACCAAAAGAGAGTGATGGATTCAAGCGGAAACTTGTGGAGAAAGGGGCAAGTCACTCCTGGAGATCATCTTGAGGGTGTTGGAGGAGAGAAAAGCTTTTATACACATTGGTTGAGCAGAGGAGGGATGTCTGAGACTGAAAGCTGTCCAAGGAGCTGGGAAATGGCTACAGAGAGCAGGGAGCAAACACACAGCTAGCCCTAAGTAATTCTCTGGATTGTGGGAGCACTGCACAGAGTTGAGCTCCAACCTCAAGAAAATAGATTGTTGGGCTGCCAAAAAGCCTAGAAGAAAGGATGCACTTCAGGAGAATAAGATAATCAGAGGACCTTTTGTTGCAAACCATTTTGAAATTTCATTTCTGTCTTACCTAATGACTTGATTTATATTAATTATAAAAAGTTAACCCTTCTTGTTTGCATTTTACTAGAACCTGGCATTTCACTTGAAAAGTCTTTCAATTTTTTTCAGGAGCAAGGGAAGTTCTTCCTGCAAACTTTAAGTAAATCTGCCTCACAGCTCTTATCCAATTAGAAGTTTAGTCTTCACTCATCTGAAAAGTGATTTTCAGAAACTGCTTCTAACTTTCATTTTTCTAAGCACATGTAGACTGCATCATGACAGTGCAGGTTTAATTTGCAGGCTTAATAATGGAATACAAAATTTGTTGGTTTTTTTTTTTTTTTTTGTGGGGGGGGAAGATGAGCATCTTTTCTGTTCTTTAAAGGAGATTCCTTATTTCATTAGTTTTCCACATGAATCAAACATTTGCAGAGTGATGCTAAAACAAATGCTATTGATTAAACTTTGTTTTCAGTATGGAACATTTTCTGAAGAAATACTGGTACTATATAGAGCCATTCATATGTGACACAAAATTTGAAACATCCTCTCTTCCAAGATTTATCCACAAATCATACTTCTTGGTAGGACTACAACTTTGTGTACATGGTAATAATATGTTCTCTTTCAGATGAGAAAAAAATTAATTCAATTAAGTTGGAAAGGGTATATGCCTTCTTTCTGGCCACAAT
>VZTT01076578.1:1575-21206 GCA_013400855.1 Buphagus erythrorhynchus
CGTGTACCACAAGTGCTTCCAAGTCTTGTCACTAGGATATCTAATTTGGGGTCTAGGAAGGTAACAGAGAAAATGACAAGTGTTCTCATCAGAAGTTTTACACTTTTTACTAATTCTTCTAGCTTAAAAAATGCTTGATCTATTTTTTTTGCTCAGGAAACATGCTACTTTATTATCTTTCATTTAAAAATAAAATTATGACTATCAACTGACCAAATATAAANAAACCAGTATCTCACCCGGGGCAACAGCTGTCAACCTGACTGGTCTGAGCTTTTTCATATTCCTCATAATTGGAAAGAGATTTTTAAAAGGAAGTTTCTTGACAAAGAAGTACAAACATTTCTCATCTTTTTCACAATTAAGAAGAAGGAAGTCAGAAACAGTAGCATGGTTTCAATATTTTCACCGTATGACATATCATAAAACTGATGAAGCACAAAGATCGCAAAATGAAGAGCATCAAATCTGCATAACAACAAAACAAAAGAACAAATTTTAATTGCACGTCTCTTTCACACACTTTCTCACTAATGATTTAAATTGCTTGGAATTCGTATCCGCTCAGATCTGAGCTTAGGCATATATCTGAAAAAGAGTGGAAAAAAGAGTGAAGATTTATACAAGTTATAAATTCACTTGCTCAGCAGTGCAGAATAGCTGGTATGCATTGTAATGCATTCCCCGCTTCTGTTTCATACAGTTTAAGTATATTTAAAATTTCTGTTCTTGGTGAAAGAATTTTAGTAGTCTGTACTAGGCAATAGAAAACTAAGGAGCTGAACTGCCTGGTCTGCCCTCTGCCTTTAAAAGCATGGCCTGAACTACAACCTGATGGAAAACAATAGGCAAGAATGTCCATTTTTTTCCCAGAGTCCAGGATTTTTTTCTGGAAATTATTTCTCAGATTTGAAGAAAGAAACATAGTGCTGCTAAAATGTAGTCTAACACACCACTTTTTCACTGTCAGGAGTGAAAAGTGGGTTTATCCACTTGCAACCGTGGAGACTGTGTAGAGTAATCACAGTACAGTGATTCCACTGGAATTTAATAGCTGGAACAAGATCTTCCTGACTGTTTGAAAATGGATTACAATATGTTTATGGTTGCACCCAGCCTGCTGATAGCACGAGCAGTCTCAGGCTTTGCAGAGGAGGCCTTATGGCTGCCCCCTGGTCATTGAATGTGCACCAAGTGTCCTGATCTTGTGTTGTCAAGGGAAGATGGAATTAGACCATGGATGAAATACTGTTGGCCATTTTTGCTATGCATTGTGTGCATGTGCATTTTAAGTGTGTCACATCTGTGTGTGGTTTGGTTTCCCATTCCTGGTAAGTTTTGAAATACACAGAGATGCTACTCTTGCAGCTGAACAAGCACAAGAATAGTTGTGTAGTATAAAACAATGCCTAGAAAAAATACTGATCTGTGTTTTATTTTTACACTGTTATTATGATGTAATACTATATTGTGTGATATGATCATAGAAAACAGGGAATGTGTTGCTGCAGAGGCCTATAACTATAGCTGAAAAGGATATTGAGGTACATAGATATATTGTTCCTGACAGTGTTCCTAGTGTACCCTTAAAGGCACAGAAGATGGGCTTAAACTATCCTTTGAGTACCCCATGCCAGCTAAAGTCTACAAGCTTTGATCATTATGGCTGGCAACAATTGCAATATCAGAGTATATGCTTAGGTTTGCAGGTACTGTCTCCAGTTTCATTATAAGAGGAAGTGGGACACTTCCTCACTTATATCCAGTTAATGGTAGTGGGTTCTTCTTTTTCTTTTTCCTTTTGTTTTTATTTTTACCCTTTTGTTTGGGGTCTGTGACCTTCAACACAGCCTTTGCTGAGACTGATGCTTGGTGTTAGCCATGATTCATTCTCTCTTGACACAGGTGCAAGTGTACGCCACCTCCTTCACAGGTTTCTGAAATCAGAACATTTTTGCAAAAGTTTTCTCACTTTTTCTTCGGTGCTTTGTCTATTGCACAATTACTCAAGCTCCCACAGTGTCAAAAAAGACACAGCAGTGTTATGTTTTAGAAAAGTGGAAAAAGGTACTTACTTTCCTACTGAGGGGGAAAAAGTTTTTAAATAACTTTCTGGTATCTTATTTACCTCAAAACATGCAAGGAGAAGAGACTTTTAAAATTCCTGTGGCTGTGTCTGTCATGATATTGTCCCGTTCAGTAATCACAGACAAAGAATTGTCTTTTACCCTTCTGGAAAGCAGATTGTGGCATACCTGCTATACAAGTGAAAGGTGATAGCTTGTCTCCATAGCTTCTTTTCATGTGTTTCTTCTGCTACACAGAGCTGCAGGGTTGGGAGAGACATCACAAAAGTTGCTTGTCTCCTCCTGTGCAGTGAGAACCTGGATGGGTCTCAGAGGAGCTACCTTGTTCTGTAAAGTGTCCAATGGGGAGATCCCAAAATCCATGGCCAGACTGTCCCACAGATCAGGGAGAAAGCTTTTACTAGCACAATGCTTTACTGTTCCTTACTCTAGTTAAGGACTTTTCTGTCCTTATCCAGTGGGACTATAGTGGGTTGGCTGTGGCTTATCTCCTCCCAGCAGAATGGGAGAGAAAACAAGAGAAGTAGAAGCAAGAAAACCCATGGCTCAAAATAATGACAGGGAGATCATACATCAAGTAATTTTTTATGTCAGGCAGACTTAGCTTGGGGAATTCAATGTAACTTATAGCCAGTTAGTATAAATATTTAATTCCAAATCAGGTACTGGGAAACAAAAAAGACAAACACTAAAATATTTAGGAGACTGTCTCCCCTTTTCCAGGCTCGCTTCACTCCAAACATATGTCCTCCTCACTACCTTACCACAGTGTCACTTTTACACCTTGTCACAGTTGCAGGTGGCAGTCAATCCTTTCAGAGCAGCTGTGAGCAGTGCAGTGCACTGGGGTATCACAATTTTTCTCTGCTACTCCTTCCTTCTTGCACTTTTCCTGTTCCCCAGTGTGCTAGTCCCTCTGGGGGTATACCTGCTCCTCATGAAGCAGCTCCTCATCCTCATGCCTTGGTGTTCCCTCATTTCTGTCTCCTGCACTGTGGAGCTGACTAGAGCTGGGTGTGCCCATCATGGGGCAATCCCAAATTCTTCTCACAGCAACCACCCTGCAGCTCCCTGCTCTCAGAACCTTTTTATGGGCACCCATTGGTTGACTGCTGTCCTCTATTTCAGTTACTTCCTGTACATGGAAGATTGGTTTGTTCTTCCACAAGCTGCTTTTTTTTTTCCTAGATCAGCTACATGTGCTTCCTTCAGCCTTTCGTCATAGGTCTCTTTTCACTTTCTTTTGGATTCTTTCCATTTCATCTATGTCTTTTATAATGTCATGCTTGAAACTGGAGGTAGAAGTAGGGCAAGGACTTGTCTCCTTTAGAAAATGACATAATTGCGTCTCTTGCTTTACCCCAGACAGTAATTGCACAACAGACACGTATTTTGTTTTGCTTGTGTCTGATTAATTGTCTCTTCCCAGCTTTTTAAATACACGTTAATTTCTCCTGAAGTACATACTAAGCACATTCTTAGTTTTACCATGCTGATTTTGGGCAGTCTCTCCAGTTTGCCTAATTTGTCCTGTTGAGTGCCTGCCATCTCCTTGGGCTTGGAGGCCTTCTCCTCTCTCTTTCCCTGTTCACAGAGGACCTGGTGGAGCTCCTGCAGCAGCTGGCTGTGCTGTCCCTTCCTCTGCTGGTATGCACACCTGTGCTCATCTGCTACCATTTCCTAAACACAGTGCACTCTCATGTTGGTATTTTGAGCCTCCTGCTTTCCTTCATCAAGTCTTTGAGCTGCCTGCTGTACCCTATACATTTGGTTGGGCTATGAGGATTTTTAAAAGCCCCTACTTATATTTTTCTTTGCTTGTCAGGTCTGTGTCCAGGTGGTAAATATGTTTGGCAGACTTAGTAGCCCGCTCCCACACCATTTTGGAAATGATGGCTGTTTTTGGGCAAGGCTCAGACAGGCTCCCAGCTGCCTTCAGAAACCATGGAGCAAGAGAAGAGCATGACTATGACATCTGCATTTTACTGAGTTCCATTTATGGTCATAGAAAAAATCATCTAATAAAGAACTTTAATGTTTGTTTCAGCCACGGGAACAAAGAAGTATTTTCTTGTCGAGGAATCAAATTGGCAGTAGATTGGTTTTTGGAAAGAGGCCACAAGGATGTTACTGTGTTTGTGCCAGCATGGAGGAAAGAACAGTCAAGACCAGATGCTCTTATAACAGGTAAGTTCCATCTTTGCTTGTTTGTTCAGTGCTTTGCCCAGCAGAGTGCTACTGCTCAAATGAACAAACCTTTAGCAATGAGAGGCTGTAACAGAAAGTATCTTTGGTGTAGTAACTTCCTTGTGACCTATAGGCAGGAAAAAGACAAAGCAATGCCCTCTCCAGGTCCTCCTGTTCTGTTCTGCTCATCTGCTCAAGTTTCCATAATGTTGCTACTTACTTCTTGAATAATGTAATAGCCTTTTTTAAAATCTGCTATGTCTATGCAGCATTAGTAGCAAATAGGTTTGAAGTTAGTCATTTGCTGGGTATTATTTCTTGTGGTGAGCAGATTCTGCCAGGCTGGTCTGTCACTGCCCATGCTTTGGGTTATGGGAATTATCTGGACAAAAAAAGAATGGTTCCCCTCTTTGTCATTACTCTTAGCAAATAGACAACTTCTGAAAATTTTAATTTTGAATGTGTTTATCTAGAAAAAAAAATTTGGTGTAGAGGTATTTATTCCTTCATCAAACTAACAGGTTCTTTGTGAAGGTTGGAGAGACATCCTCCAACTGCCCTAAAGTTGAAAGGAATTGGGGGTAAAAACACCCTAGAACTTGGAGAGGAGGAAGGGGTTTTTTTTGTGGGGTAGGGGGCCCAACACAGCTATCATTAAAGGAGGGGAAGCTTTTCAGACTAATTAGCTGTAGCTTCTAAAAGAATACAGGAGCATGTTTTGATTGCCATGTGCATTTTCAAATAACTGGAAAGATCCTCTCAACACTTCATTCCATTTGCTTGATTGCTACTAGAATATAGCATGTTAACACAAGGAAACATTTGGAAAGCTGCTGTTACCCTGTCAGCACTGGCAGTGTGGAGCCTTTCTCTTGAAGCCATTCTCTTTTGCTGTACTAGTGTTTGGGGTATGAGAAGAGCATTGGCTAAGTAAGAAAAATTTGGCCACATAGAATTAAATTGTGACATTTGCTTGAATTGTGCCTAGGATTAAATGCCCCAAGAAGTGTTTCAAGAAAGCAGCAAGGTTAGAATTGACCTAGCAATGGTCAGTTGTCTAGCAACGAGAAATCAGTTTTCCATGTGTCATCATGCACCCTGAAAATGGGAGGAAGATCAGAGCAGGTTGTTGTATCTTCTGTAAAAATACTTCATCTTCTGTTTTCCTCTGAGGATGCAGGAAGCCTGTGTGCTACCAGGCACATAAAATACCTGGTGCTGACACTCTTATTTCCAGGGATATGCACCTGAAATACACAGCCAGCTGGAGCTTTGAAAAAGCCCTAGATGACTAACATGGGGATGGTTCTAGACTCTCAGCATTCATGAGAAGCCTCTTGGACTGAACAGCAGCCACATCTTTCTTACCAGTACCCTCCAGTCATCACATGGCAGATTTTTTTTATTCTTTCTTAGCAGGGAAAAAAAATCACCTTCCATCTCACTCTCACTCATCATTTAGCACATTGTAGGGGGTTGAATACAAAAAGGTTGTATTTCATTTAAAATCTTGTGTTTTTTCTACTAAGCAGATAAATGCTTGTATCAAATATATTTCTGATATAAAATATTAATGCTGTATTTCTCCCTGTTGGAATCTTTTTTTTTTTTCCCAGATGGAACATGTTCCCTGTCAAGTTTCTTATGCTACAAAACAGTTGAGTTATTTGAGATCTTAAGCGTTACTAATAGCCATGACTCATATTCACAATGCAAACATCTTCTGCTGTTTCAGATGTTGCCTAGTTTTTTTGTGCATTTTTCTTTCATAGCTTGACTGCTCCAAGGAGAGTGATAGGTAGGAGAATCAACATAAGGGGTAGGTGCCCCAGTACTAGGTACAACCTCCTTCATAGCCTGAGGTCCGTCTTTCAAAGTTCCTTGGGATGTCCAGGTTCTACACAGGAAAAGGGAAAATAAAATACTTTTGAGATATGTGAGTGACAGATTGTATAGAACAAGAAGGCATCAATAAAATGCTAAATATGCTTATTTAGAAGGATTGAAGAGAAATCTGTTTGGCTTTGATAAGAACTTACGTATAAATGTGTAGACCATGTTCAAGGAAAGATACAATCTAAACTATTAATGATGTTAACAAAAAAACCAAACCAAATCACCACCATTTTTGCTGTTGTTTACAAAATGACATCCGCTGTCTTTCTGGGGAATGTTGTTAATATTTGTGGAGAACCTTGAGTGCTTGTACAGTATGTGGGTTTTCTAGTCCTTCTGTGAACCCCTTCTGTTGATGGGCAGAGACTTTCATAAGACAGTCCCATTAATGTGAGCTACTGGAATTCTTTCAAAAGATGTTTCTTGCTGGATGAAAGAGATGAAAAAGATCTGTCTTTACCAAGGAGCTCAGTTAAGGGAAAATCATGGCTGTACTTGGGTATAGTCTTCATATTCAGAGGTGTTTAAAATGACCCCTTCAGCCAGAGGAGTTTTGCACAGACATTTTGATAAAATGGTTTTTCTTTTGAGCCACAGGAAGATGGACAAGGTCTCCTGTGTTAGTCTTAGAGAAATGGTGTGGAGCAGGAGGTTTTGATTTGTTTTTGGGGTTTTTTGAATGTATTTCCAGCTGACTGCTAACTCTAAGTTCAGATATCATATGTGGGACACCTGCTGCACTATAACCATCTGAGACATTTTTAGTCCTAAATGCTTGGATTTTCTTCCTCCAGCCTAATATCTTTAGAGATTAAACAAACTTTTTTCTTTTCTTTCTTGTTTGACTTTTGATTCTTATTCATTGTAGATCAAGAAATCTTACGTAAATTAGAAAAGGAGAAGATTCTTGTGTTCACACCATCCCGGCGCGTGCAAGGGAGAAGGGTGGTGTGCTACGATGACCGGTTCATAGTGAAGTTGGCCTTCGAGTCTGATGGCATCATTGTCTCTAATGATAACTACAGGGATCTAGCTAATGAAAAGCCCGAATGGAAGAAGTTCATAGACGAACGCTTGTTGATGTATTCTTTTGTTAATGACAAGTAAGTCATTCTGTCTTCACATGTGCCACTAAAATAATTGAGGAAAGGACAGTTTGAAGATTTGTACAAATTTTTTATCTTACATCCAAATCATTAGGTACATGTAGGGAAACAGGAGGAATAGTCAATCATAAACTTGGTCTTCTGATTAAAAGTACTTGAAACTGTTTTTGTAGTAACATTTTTATGTCTGTTTATGCTATTTTTTCCTCTTTGGTGTATGCTGGTGTATATTTGATGTATGCTATGGTATAATATTCCAGCTCTGTTGATATACTGGACCAACATTTCTGAGTGCCTGTGGTTAGACTCCTAAGTCCTAGAGTCACAGAAAAACTCAAGTTGGGATGAACCTCGGGGGTCTGTAGTTCAACTGTCTGATTAGATCCATCTATAGTAACTGTGCCCCAACCTACAGATCAACTGCAGTTACTGCTGGTGGCTTCTTGTAGTGGGAGGGACTCAGTGCTCCCCCAAGCAGGCACTTGTGTTGAGGTGCCTGAAGCTGATGCAAGAATCCTAGGCCATCAGCACTGTTTTGCAAAGCTAGTAGTGGTGTTTTAAGAAATGGCTGCCTGGATTGCAGCCCTTACTTTTGATTTTGGGATGGGTTGTTTGCAGCCCTGCTTTGCCACAAAGCATCAGCTGAGCTGGACCAAAGGTGTCTGTAGCAGTCTAGAGGTTCCCACACAGTCTGTTCTGTGACCTACATCTAAGGCAGTACCTGCAGCATAAAGATGGCCTTCCAAAACTTCTCTTGAGGTTCCTGGATTTAAAAACAACAGGATGGCAGGTTATGGTGTAGCATAGTCATGAGGTTCTTGGTCCTTGCACGAGAAGTATGAAAAGGCTTGTTTGCTTCCATGCTACTTTCTTCTTTCTTTATAGATTTATGCCTCCTGATGATCCTCTTGGCCGCCATGGTCCAAGTCTGGACAATTTTCTTAGGAAGAAGCCTATTGTGCCAGAACATAAGAAGCAACCATGTCCATATGGTAATTTGATTTAACCCATCAATTTTTATGTACTGGGACTGGGGACCAAGCTCCTGCTTTATTTTAACACTGCCAAAACTGTTTAAAACTCCTTAACATTGGTTTTAACGTTGTTGTCTTTGCCTGAGATGGGTTGAAATGCTGAGCTGATGGTGGAAACTGAAGTGATTTTTTTCATGTGCTACTTAAAAAACATTTCTGTCTACTAGTTGAACTAAAAGAGCACCTTAATTAATCATTCATTGGAATAAATCCAAATCAACATCTAAATTCTGCAGGTTCCAGATGCCCTTTTCTAATGTCATGAGATACTGAGGTTTTCTTCCAGAAAATTAATTGAGCTATCTGAAGTTTAGCAACTGAGCATTCCTACAGGCACCTTGACTGAGCTGAAACCTGCTGGCCTTATGGCTGTGGGAGTTCCCTGTTAAGTTTTCTGCCTGTATATTGCCTTGGCCCCACAAAGCAGGTGCGTACAGCCTCCCTGGCAGGGCCACGTCCAGCTCAAAACGTGCCTGGTAATGTTGGTCTGCATTCCCACAGCACCAGCTACAGGACACTACCACTGCCCCTTTTTTTTCCCCACAAAACAGGAGAAGAGCTCTTAGAGCACATCCTGTGTTGCTTGAAACCAATTTTGTTTGCAAGATCTTTCAAATTGACAGTAAAGTTTCAAATGAGGGGCATTTCTGTTATTTGAAGTTTTTAAAATCTGATTATGCTTGTATTAATAGGGAAGAAATGTACCTATGGACACAAATGCAAATACTATCATCCAGAAAGAGGAAATCAGCCTCAGCGATCCGTAGCTGATGAACTTCGTGCCATGTCTAGAAGCACAGCTGCCAAAACTACAAGTGAAGGAGGACTGGTAAAAAGCAATAGTGTTCCCTGTAGCACTAAAAGTGATGGCACTTCAGAGCTGAAGCGTGCTGCTCCAAAGAGGCAATCGGATCCTAGTATAAGGACTCAAGTCTATCAAGACTTGGAGGAAAAGCTTCCCACCAAAAACAAATTGGAAACCAGGTCTGTACCTTCTTTAGTTAGTATACCAAGTTCCTCTGCTGGAAAACCCCAAAGTACTGCACCTTTAACTAACGGCCTTCCATCCGGAGTTCACTTCCCACCTCAGGATCAAAGACCACAGGGACAGTATCCTACAGTGATGATGGCAACCAAAAATCATGGAACACCAATGCCTTATGACCAGTATCCAAAATGTGATTCTCCGGTGGATGTAGGGTATTACTCTATGCTGAGTGCATATTCAAATCTCAGTATATCTGGACCCCGTAGTCCTGAAAGGCGCTTCTCCTTGGACACGGATTATCGGATTAGCTCTGTAGCTTCCGACTGCAGCAGCGAGGGCAGCGTCAGCTGCGGCAGTAGCGACTCCTACGTGGGTTACAGCGACCGCTCTTACATGAGTTCGCCTGACCCACAGCTGGAGGAGAACTTGAAGTGCCAACACATGCACCCCCACGGCCGCCTTAACACTCAGCCCTTCCTCCAGAGCTACCATGAGCCCCTCACTCGGGTGCAGAGCTACAGTCACGAAGAACCAAAGCATCACCATAAATCTCCCATTCCGTATATGGCTGTGCATCTGCAGCACCCGGCAGTCAGCGCTCGTTCCAGCTGTCCGAGCGACTACTCTGCATCTCCGGGCTCATCTCATTCAAAGGCGCTGCACCTAGGCAGAGCCCTGGTGTCCACCAGAATAGACAGCATTTCAGACTCACGCTTGTACGAAAACTCTCCACTAAGACACAGAAAGCCTTACTCTGGCCAGGAAGGGCTGGGAGGCTGGGATAGGCAGAGTTACGGCATGGATGCCTACGGCTACCGCCAGACGTACTCCTTGCCCAGCAACCCCACGCAGCCGTGCTACGAGCAGTTCGCCTTCCAAAGCCTTCCCGAGCAGCAGGACCAGCCCTGGCGCGTTCCTTACTGTGGAATCCCGCAAGACCCCCCAAGGCTCCAAGACACCCGGGAGAAGGTTTACATTAACCTCTGCAACATCTTCCCCCCCGACCTCGTGAGGATGGTGATGAAGAAGAACCCTCACGTGACGGACGCTCAGCAGCTCGCTGCGGCCATCTTGGTGGAGAAATCTCAGCTAGGTTATTGAGAGATGACGCATCTTTGTGGTGTCTCGTAGTTTTCAGCTCAGCTCTAACGCTGAGGGAGGTTTGCTACAATAGCATTTGGGATCTCCTTCTCAGCAAGGAGGTTATATAGTAATCCGTTTATGTGAAATACTGTATCATGGAGTCTGTATGCATAGCCCCATGCATTGGAAGTACCAGATAACTTTTGTGTTCTAGTTTGAAAATTTTTAAATGGCTATTTTCACATCTGGACGATGTTCCAGTTTAAATTAATATATATATATATCTATATATAAGAAAAAAATCTGTGGTCTCTGGTTATAATCTTTGGTGCATCAGGGGTTTATATGCAGCACTTTCTTAACATTGTCACATTTTGTTGGGATTTTTTGTTTCATTTTTTAACTTGCTGGATGCTTACCTTGGGCTGTGAGATACTAACCTGCAGAAAGAGGATTTTGCTACTTCCGGCAGGCAATTTTCAAGCCAATTTTCAAGCCAAGTTTCTGAACTTTTTACACCACCACGAGTATGTCTGATGTATGTTTGTTTGTTTGTTTTTGTGAGCTTTTTTGTGCTGTAATCACCTGTTTGTAGAAAACAAAGATTTACTACAGCACTGACTTCATTTTTTGAAACAAATAATTAAGTTACCAGTTAACAGTGAAATGGGTAACAATATATTGGTAATTTATAGTATGGCACTTTTTGTTGCTTTCTTTGTTTTGCTTAAATAGTTACATGTTTTTGTTGATGCAGTCAATTAGTAAAATCAGATGCAAGCAGAGGAGGAAAAGAATTTCTTTTTTTTAACTAATTTATGGATATGTTAAAAGCCTTATTGCCTGATTTTCAAACATTCTGCGAATTTGCAGCTCCCTTGGAAGCTAAGAGAAACTGCAAATGCTCAGAACCACCCCAAACCAGGCTGCCCTGTTTCAGTTCCCATGTGTTGTTACCCAACTCTGTATTTCTGGTCAGTAGATGGGGACCTGAAATCGTAGGGCCCTGTTTAGTTGTTTTATATGTTTTTCCTTTGTATTGCTGCACAACTGTACTGGATAAAATATGCTTTTCATAAAATATTTACCTGTTTTTAAATGAATTTAATTATCTCAATGCAAGTTTTGTATTTAAGATACTGTTTGATTTTTCTTGCTATTTATCAAGGCTGGCCTGAAAAGGTTTTGTGTGTTCAGGATATGCAACATTTATTAACTGCACTATGGTTAATGATATTGTAGCTCAAAATAATAACTTAAACTTTTTTTTCTTTTTTGACTGGGGATGGGAGGGTTGTGGGGAGAGAAGATACCATATGTGTTCCTGGAGTTAGTTTTTCTCTTTTTGCAATGTGTAGGCCTGATTCTTGCCACAAATAGTGTCGTTTTAGAAACAGACAAGCCAAGTCTGTTTTAGCATTAGTAAGGGATATTTCTGGTTTAAAGTCATGGGTTTTACTAGCACCTCTTAAGCTTTTATATATAAGTATATGAAAAATAGAAATAGTTTTTGCAATTGATGTCAGATGTATTTCCATGACATGATCAGTTGCCAACAGTTTCAGGTTTCCATCCATTGTAATGATGTTCAGTGTTAAAAAAAAATTCACTGGTTTACAGTATTACAGGTGATAATTTTGGTACACTTGCTGGAGTTTTAAGTAAGGCCCTGAAGAACCAGAAAGTACCTTTTACTGTTGATACAAATTGTATCTTTTTAACTGAGAACTATTTTGATTTGTAGATTAGAAACACAAATGTATAATTATAACTAGTCTTTTGGGCAACATTTTATCCCTTATTTAAAAATTAGAGATTTCAGACATAGAATAGATTTAGGCAAGTAAAAGTAGGTATTTATTTAGGTGTCTGTCTCAGTTTCGCATACTAAAAGGAAAAAATAAACTATTGGCATCTTCTTCCTTCTAAAATCTTTGTAGTGGGAACTCGCTAAAATAAAGGTAAAATGCTGCCTGAAAATGATGTCCAAGCACCTTTGAATACGAAGACGTTTTCACTACTTGTGTGACACCATGTGTTGCATCAAGTAGGGTTTGGGTATCCAGTAAATGCTTCTAAAGAGCATTGTGCTATAGACATATCCAATAATCTGAACCATGTTCAGCAAACCAATTCAGGACATGGTACTCCTGCACTCAGCTTCCACTGCCGGAGCGCTGCAGGTTCTGCCATTGCCTGTCCCCGTGGCAAGGCCAGAGGGGCTCTACACCATCTGTCCTGTGTTGTCTGTTTAGGGAGAAGACCTCTTCACCTGTGGCAACAGTTTTTCCCTGGATTTGGTTGGTCGCCATCCGTAGAGCATGTTTTAATGTAGAGATTGATGCAGCGCTGATGCTGAGGTTTGGACTGGGAAATGGGTCTCATCTTAGTTGTACGCTAAGATTTGGTTAAATTGAATTACACTGAAGTACTACACCATAGTGTAGATGCAGCTGTTTTAATAATGCAATTATTGTGTTTGTGTTTTTAATGGGTTTCTACGTTTATTTTTTATGTAGGTATTTACCTTCTGCCAAAAGTTCAATTCCTTTAAGCATGAACTGAAATGTGCGTATGTAATAGAAGTGTTGTGTGTTCTTTCCTGTGATGTGGGCACCAGGATGCTCCTGCCATGCACATGTCACAGTCTGGCCTAGGGCAGGGGCTCAACAGGTTTAGCTATTGGGATATCAGTGCAAGGAGCTGCTCTGCCCAGGTCTGAGTTACCAGTGTCCATTGCCTCTGCACGCAGCCAGGGCAGTACTGAATCCCCCAAAGGTGGTCATCACTAGAGAATTCTTGTGATAGGTTCTGTGCTTTGCACCCAAGCACTGGAAATGCTTTAAAAATACAAGAGCAGGAGTAATTTGGTGGATTTTAATGTTGTGCAATGATGTGCTATTTCCCCTTAGACTCGCTTATGTTGGGTAAAGGAAATTTACTGTGGACAAAATGTTTGCCTTGATACTTCTTTTTGTTTTGCTGTGGTAACAGATGGAGGAATTGTGTGTGAACATCTCCATGATGAGATCAGTCTGTATATTTAACAACTTTTAAAGAGTACACCAGTAACAAACATGGATGCAATGATACTGGTCAAATACTACCTTTGTGTATGTAATTGCATTGATGCAAATAACTGAACTGTAACCTCCTGTGATCCTTAAATAGCAGAGGTAATTCAGTGATACCTGAATTGCCAGTATTGGCCCCAGCTGAGCGCCAGAGATGCAATGAAGGATTTAGTACCTTCAGGTTAGAGCTGTCCCTCAGCTGAGAAGAGGGCAAAACTTCCCTTTGTCTTCAGTACTTGAGAGTTGTTTTGATACTTAGCAGAAACTCTGTCTTTTTAGATAAAATCCCAAGCTGTTATAACTGCATCAGTAATAGTATTTAGATATACAGTATTTTTAATGCACATACATTAGGCATTTGCCCACAACTGTTTTCAATACATGTTTCAAATATTTAGAGTTTTTAAGAGTGTCATGTAGATAACTTACTTTGAGCTAAATATGCCCAGGCTATGACAGTATTAATCACTCTGTTGTTTTTTATTTTCTCAAATATGTGTAATATATATATATATTTGTATATATACACACATATATTTGGCGAGTGGGTTTAAGACACTGCTAATGGTCTGAGGTAAGATCATACCTTTCCAGGTGTCCCATTTTCTTTGGTATGTCTGAACTGTAGCTTGGTCCTCCACTGCAGAGCAGCTCTGGGGAGAGCCAAAAGCCTGGTGTGTTTGTGTGACACCCCCAGAAGAGAAGGGGAGGCATGCAGGGCTGGGGAAGCCCTTGAAGGAGACTTGTGCAGCCTCGGCAGGTGTGGACTGATGCTGAGATGTCAATGAACTTCTGCTGTGAAAGTTGTAGCTAATGGTGAACACCTTTCCAAAAATATCAAAGCTGTGGGTGTAAACCAGAGTACCTCACTTGGAAGGGGACACTGGGGACGTTTGCCCCAGCAGGGTGAGCGCCAGAGGACTGAATGCCTTGGGTGAGAGATACTGCAGCATCTTGCCACAGTAAGAGACTACCAAAACATTTGCCAGTTTTATCAGTTGATGGTTTGACCAAGGTATTTTCAATGTGTAAAGCTTGAAAAATGAGACACAATGCTTTCCTGCTTTCTGGAGCATTTAGAAAAATACCCAACTGACTTTTCATTGCTACTGAAAATTTTAAATACTGTGCAATTAAAAACACCATTAAAAAAAAAATTAGAAATTATTTATATTTATTTACAGTGTGACTTGCTAATTTATTCCTTGCATTATAAGGCCATGGTGGAATGCCATTTGTTGAAGTTTCTTTTTATCATAGGAACTAAAACTGCTGAGAAGAAAAACCAGTAGATTCAAACTTAAAATTCTATGGCCTTGTTTTGTTTTCTGTAAAAGGCCTGAGGTTTTATAAATGTCAAATCACATTTTATATACTTTGTAAATTTTAGAGAGGCATAGTTTAAGAATTTTGTTCAAATTACATATGTTTGGGCACATGTTTAGACTAATCATGTAACTAAACCTGGAATCACCTGTATTAAATGTTTTTTCCAGCTAACCTTTTTCTCAGTAACACAAGAGATGTTCAAATTTCATCTTTAGATGTTCTAGAATACATTTGTGAAGGTTTCATCAGAAGCTGCTGACCTGGGCACCTAATCACAAAGGAAATTCACATTTGTGTAGGAAGCATCCTTCAGAATGCTGTGTTTTCCTCGCCATGCAGTACAGGGAAAGTCTCTCACAGATGTTTATAAAGGCACCACCATATACCACGTGTGGTTCAGTTATCAGTGTGCTTGAAATAATTTTCCACTTTCCATTTTCAGGTCTTAAAGGGTCATAACTTGTGCTTGGAGTGTTTATTACTCTGTCTACTCTTTAAGCTAAATGTTTGCAATAGTTCTCATTCCCTCTCACACTCAATGGCCCTGGGAGGGCCCAGTGTCCCAAACACTGACATGTGCGCCTGACTTCAGCAGAAGCAGAGGTGTGGGCTGGTTTAGTGGTGTGAGAGAAGATCTGAGTCAGACTGGTGGTGTGTGAGTGCAGCTGGGCTGGGACCTCCAGGAGCACAGCTGGAGAGCCTCCTCCCAAGCACAGGGGAGATCTCACTGGTGCTGACAGGTCATTTGGCCAGGGTTGCCCTTTGCAGACATTGCAAACACCTACAAACCAAATTTACTTAGATGTTCAAGCACATCCGTCCTCTGTGTTTCAAAGTACAACAATCTACTCTTTGCCTTATAAAACAAAACCTCTCTGCTTTTTTTATAGAACAACCCATTTTCTTTTGGTCTCAGATAAATTAACCATGTGAGATTGGCTGGTTGGTTACTTCTTATTTATCTAAATGACATTCTTAATGGAACTGAAATTTAAAAATTGCTTTCCCAGCATACAGTAGAGTATCCTGCAAGGAAGCAATGCAGATACAGCAGCAATAATTGTATTTTGTAGCTCTTTTCCCAGTCATTATCTCTGTATTTGTATATAGGTGAGATTTTAATATCATCCTAAAGTCCGCTCTGGCAACACCATTAGTTAAAAATAATGTTTGGGCTACTTGATAAAGCGATTGTTAAACTGGCTCTTCATTCCTTCACTGGTTGTTCTGTACTATTTCTGTGATGTGACTATTCACATCTTAAAACCACCTTTAAACCATACAAAAAAACATGTACATGGATTCTGCTTTTAGTGAAAAAAAATAAAGATTCATTTTCCTCATTGATGGGCTGGTTTTGTTTCATAAAAATCTCTAGAACAGTTAGCAGTGAGTTATAGACAGCTTTGTGTTCCTACTTGCACAAAACCTTCAACAAAACTGCTCACTTTGAGTAAACTGGGACAGTTTCAAAAATAGAATCATAGAAAAGTTTGGTTTAGAAGGGACCTCAGAGATCATCCAGTCCCAACCCCCTTGCCATGGGCAGACACCTTTCACTGGACCTGGTCAACCTGGCCTTGGACATCACCAGGGATGGAGCATCCACAGCTTCCCTGGGCAACCTGTTCCAGTACCTCACCACTGTCACAGTGAAGAATGTCTTACTAACATCTAACCTAAACTTGTTTTCTTTTAGTTTAAAGCCCTTGCCCTTGTCCAATCTGCCCATACAAAGAGTTCATTTCCCTCCTTTTTGTAGTCCCCCTTAGGATCGTAGAAGGTGCTGTAAGGTCTCCCAGGAGCATCTCTTCTCTGATCATCTCTGTGACCCTCTGGACTTGCTCATACAGGTCAACATCTTTCTTGAGCTGAGGACCCCAGAGCTGGACACAGCAGCATTGGAGGTGGGGTCTCACAAGGGCAGGATCCCCTCCCTCTCCTGCAGAATACAAGTGGCTTTCTGGGCTTTGAGCACACATTGTTGTCTCCTGTCCAGCTTTTCATCCACAAGAAACCCCAGATGTTCACAGGGCTTCTTTCAGTAAGGTCTCCTGGTCTGTACTCATGTCTAGGATTGCCCTGACCCAGGTGTAGCACCTTGCACCCTCTGGATGGCATCCTATCCTCCAGGTGTGTCAGCTGCACCACCCCATGTGGTGCCACGTGCAAACTTGGTGCAGGTGCTGTCAAGATATTAAAGAGCACAGTCCCAAACAGAGCCATGAGGGACACCACCCATCACCCACCTCCACCTGGATGTTAGAGCATTGACCACAAACCTCTGGCTGTGTCAATCCAGCCAATTCCTTATCCCCTCAACAGTCCACCCATCAAATACACATCTCTCTAATTGAGAGAGAAGGGTGTCATGTGGGACCATACAAAAATATGCCTGATTATAGATTAACAGTTCATTTTTAATGTAGTAATTTGTACTTAATAGGCTCTTTCCCTTCATTTTGCTTACCAGGAAAAAAGCCTCTGGGGCTAAGTAGACACATCAGTCATTTAGAGTTGCAAATTTTGGGTTTAGACACTGTGCCACTGGACCTAGTCTCCTCTTAGGTACTGCTACATATTTATTTGTCTTCCATTGCATAATTGTTAGTGTGGCCTAGCTCTGAATACTGCAGGGGTAAATAGAACAGAATAGAGTTTAGAATATAATAGTTACGAACTATTCTAGTGAGTACAAAGATTCAGCAGAAGGTGCTAAAACTGTGATAAAGTGAGTATTCAAAATACACAGAGCTGTTGAGTTGTAATTTTTCCAAATTGCATTTGCCTGGCTAGGCCTGGCAGTCCAAACTTGCTGGGACCCTTTTACTTCCAGTTGTGGGCACAGGAGCATCCTGACAGCCCTGCAATGAGGAATGAAGTGGGGTGACATGAATGCAGAAAAAATGAGTAGTTGTCCTAAAAAAAGAAGGAACAACATAGTATTGCTCTTCATTCGTTGTGATCACTCTCTTTCCTTAATGCAAATGTTTTGTACAGCTGTGAAGGTGCTGTTCCACTGCATCCAGCCTGAGTGTATCATCCAGCTGTGCGTCCTCTGAGGGCAAACAGCCACTGGAGTGTGACATCAAGGTCCCTCCCCAGCAGGCTGATGGAAACACTGCAGCAGTGCACCTCTGGGAATGCTGATCTCCAGACTCATCATGGTGAACTCAAACCAGACGGATCACCATGGCAGCAGAGTGGAGAATCGATGGGAAGCTGTATGTGTAAAGCAAGGGGTGGGAAGCGCTTCCCTGGCTCCTGGGGGAGATGGCCCAGCCCAGGAGATAGCACTGACACACTGCTTGGCTTGAGGTGGTGGCTCCTCTGCAAGCTCTGGTGTGAGGCTGCTTGGCCTCTAACAGACCTGCCTGTGTTTGCATTGCATTTTTCTGATCTGCTGAGGGACACTGAACACCTCTGTTGCCTTGCTGTCAGAATTCAGGCTGGGACAGTGCTGGCCCAGGTGCTCCCATTGCCTCCAGCTCAGCTGAGCCCCTATATTCGTCACATGGAAATACATAACTCTTCTGAATTATGCTGTTTGAATTGTCATAGCTACTTTTCATTAAACCAGTGCTTAGAGCTTCAGCAGAAAGGAATCTGAGACGATGATCACATCTCTGGTGGAAAGAGATGGATCAATAGTCTGAGGTGAGGTTTCCTTGGCTGCTGATCTGCACAGCCCAGAGCTCCTGGTTCCTTTGGCCAGGTGCTTAGTGTCTCTAAAGTATTTTTGTTGTGTCTCTGCATGATGGATCCAGAAACCTTCTATTTGCAGTAGATAAGAAAATCAAATAACATCTCCTGTGTACTTTCCTTCATTATTTTTAGAAGTCATATTATTCACCTGGCAAGAAAATGCAGTACCAGAGGGCAAAAATCCCTCAAAGCACAAGTAAAGGATGGTTCACTTTATGGGCCCAGGGCTACGAATCACTTCTGCTGCATTTCCAGGCTGAGCAGAGCTGTCCCAAGGCCCTACATATGTCTCATGATGCTCTGTCCTGCTTCACTTGCTCTACAACCTCCACTTCAGCAAGTTGTGTTGCTTTCCCTGCAAGTCCCTATTCTCTCAAAGGCATTGCTTAGGGCAAAAGGAAAGGAAAAACCACATCATCAGTTTCAGATGCAGAAGAAACTGACAGTGCTGCTGACACTATGCTGTTCCAAAGCTCAGAGCTGTAAGTCCTGAGGGCTGAGGAGCAGATGGTGGGGTTGGGTGGGTGACCAACCACAGCCATCAGCTCATTGTCCCTGCAAAGAGTGAGAGGTAACAGGGCCTGGGCCATGTCCAGAGTTTGGACTGTAAGACCAGTACAAGATGGAACAAACAGATTATAACCTCTCTCTGTTACTAAGTTGTTTGGCATGCTGAAGTTATTTTCTAAAAAATAGCTACCACTTCCCTGGTTGCATTGTTCACTTCCCTGACTCTCAACTATAGGATGCTCCAGCTCTTCAGCTGTGGGATGCTGGGTGACCATCATGCTCCTCTCTCCTGTAAGGGGGCCAAGCATCCCCAGAGCCCAGCTTCCAGCCACAAGTGCTTGTAAAGATCCACCCACTCTGTTCCACACCAGGTGTTCAGCAGCAGCAGCAGCGTTAAACACTGAGGGAACTGCTTTAAACATCTGTATTCGAACTGTAACTCTTGTCTTCAATGAGACATCACAGCCACTACCACACTTACACTCATTCTTCATTTCTGAAGAAACTGGTGTGCTGGATAATTAAGAGTTATAAAGCCACAATTTTGATTTGCCATTGGGTTTCTTCATAGATGATTTGCTGGCACAGGTTGAGTCTCAGTTTTTCAGAATGCTTCAAGAATGCCAAATACA
>VZTT01076582.1:6285-28887 GCA_013400855.1 Buphagus erythrorhynchus
AGTGTCTGGATTTTTGCCTTCTTGAAAAACTTGTGTGTGTTTGACTGCATGTGTGTGTGTGTAGGAATATGATTTATGGAAGTATTGATTTTTTTGTTAAATAATGAATTAGATGTCCTACCACAATATTATTTATCAAACTTTTTTGTCATATAATTAAATTGTCATATAATGGATTGCAGCCATATAGATTCATTAAATATTAAAACCTACATATGACACAGTTCACTTTTCCTTTAGCTAACAACAAAATTCCTCTGTTCTTTTCCCTTAAATTCAATAAAACTGTTTACCATAGAAGTTGCAGCTTTCTTTTACCAAGGTTAGGAAATAGATAGTAAGCAAAGTTTGTAAGTTTACTTATTTTCAGTTTGGAAGCTGATTCTTGGTGATCTTAAGTCTGTTCAATAAACTTTAACTGTAAGAATTAATGGAGCTTTTTGCCATGGAGTTTTTCCATCAGTTGCCTCCAGGTGTGAAATGAGCAAGTCTGCTGAGCTGTAATAGAAAGGCTAGAGTCAAATCTGGGTGCCTGTTGTGGAGAGAAATATTTATTTGAAATCTCTGTGTGACTAAATTCTAAGTCTGTAAGCAAGGAACAAGAAAAGAACTTGAGAATAATATTTTCTCTCTCAGTAAATTTTAAATAATACAAAACAAAAAAAAGTGTTCACCACTTTCTCAAATGGACCTCTTGATGGAATTTTAAATATATTAAAATTGAAATGTTTAATCTGCACTGGAAGAGAAGTATATAGATAAACTGTCAAGTAACAGTAACTAGAAATTATGTTTGAGAAAGAGAGGAAGAAGTTATCAACTATAATTGTATCCAATGAAAGGCACTGAGACCCCTTTCAAGAACAAGTTCTTATTCAAAAAAGGACTAAACCTTTAGCTGAAGATAATGTTTTTAAAATGTGTTCTTTGCAGTGTAAAGCATGATACATTACTGCACTCAAGTGCAGAATTATCTTCAACTAAGTGTAAACCTAGTGATCTCCCATTTGGCAGTACTACTTCTGAGTAATCATTAGAAACATAGCAACCACCAAACCAGGAAAAAAAAAAAAAGGAAACTCCCAATTTGGAAATTTTTTAAAATAAGAGTTTCTATCCTAGACATTATTTAATAATAAATTATTTGTTGTGAGGGACTACCACACTGAACTGTCCAGGTGTAGCCAATGTGTTGGGGTCAAATTTCTTTGTGCTGCTAGTTTGATGCTGCATGATGTGAGCATTAAAAAAACAGCTTTCCATCTATGAAAAATAGGGTTGCTTAAAATTTTAAAACCTCTGATGCTACACTATGGTGTGGGGTTTTTCTTTTCCATGTCATAAATTTTACAAGCAGTCTGATTATTGCATTCCCAATATTATTTAATTTTCTTCTGCCTTCAAAGTTCATTATCATTTATGAGATTGTGACTTGAACTTTAATTACTTGTAATAGGAGTCTCACTAGGGATTTACAACAAACTAATTTTGCACTCTACCTTTAGGGAAAGGAGCATGACCAAACTTTAATATACACTGTGGAGTAGAAGACAATATATGGTTGAGTTGACTGCTTCTAAGTGCCTTGGGTGGGATTCCTCTTAATTTTAAAAGTCTACAACCTGACTTTCTGAGCAAGTAACTTAAAGTTCCTTTCTAGTCCAGAAGGATAAATAGGCACCTTCAGGGGCAAAAATCAATGCACTTACCCCCTCTAAACTTCCTCCATTGCTTTTTAAATAAAGCCTAGACTAGTAAGTAGTTGTTCTAGACCAAGTACATGTGCTCTGTGTTTTCCTTGTAGGTCTGCCATCTTAGCCAAAATAAATACAATTTTAGAATATGAGACTGAGACAGACAGGATAATCTAGGCAAGGATATAGCCTGTCTCCTACCAATTTAATAAAAAAAACCTAGCAGTTTGAAAAATGATGATTTTAGTTCCATAAACTTAAAATATAGGGGATTGCTAGTAAATATGTAAATGCTAATAAAAGTGCAAATGTCAGGTGAGTTCATTGTGTTGTTTGGGGATTTTTTTCTGAAAATCCAGGAAAAATTTTTCATGAGTTGTGTGATTCTCTCAAAAGGGTTCTAAAATGAGCAATTGTGCCCAGAATAGGAGTCATGTCCTTTTGTAAAGGTATATATTTTCATATAATAATTAAGATTGGAAAATACCCCTAAGATCATTGAGTTCAAACATTAATTTAGCACCATTGTGAATGACTTGGGTCATGGAAATGCCAATATTTTGTGGTCAAAATTAGGAGCTCATTAGGTATTTCTTAGCTGTAACAGTGAGATCTGTATCATCTCCTTTCTTGAACTGTTTGTTGAGTGTTTTGTTGTTTCCTATAAGAAGGTGACTAATATATATAGAGTAGCTTCAGTGCATAAGGCTACTATTCTTTGCTATCTAGTGATGCACAGAAACTTGAATATTCTGACATTTCAAATATGTACTTTTCTTTTACATAGTCTTCAGCAGAATAATAAGTGGCCTTGTTGGAAGCATGACATTTGTTTTCCAGTTTCTTTTGTGTTCTCTTTTTTTGAATGCTCGAATGCTTATATTTTTCATGACCTGTTCTCAGTAAGCTTCTGGAAAATCTTGAATCAAGGCTGACAGTTTTCCAGTAAATGACTATTTAGATGAGATATAGTCTGTTTTAAATGTAAGAAGCTAACATTTTCCAGAAAGATTTCATAATTCTCTTCACTCAGCAATTTGGAAGATATTACTTCTGCCCATCCTGGTGTGACTACAAAAGCCTTATGAGTATTTTATTATATCTTTCTCTTTTTTTTATTGTTTCTTTTTTGTCCATTAACATTCACAACCACACACCTGGGCACATACTCGTGCGAGAACAGTAGTGAATTTTTCAGCTGCTAGATACAAACGTTTTGCCTAGTTTAAATTAGGTTTTAGGAAAAAATTTATTTACTGTGGGAGTGTAGGCACTGGCACAGGTTTCCCAGAGAAGCTGTGGTTGCCCCATCCCTGGAAGTGTTCAAGGCCAGGTTGGGTGGGGCTTTGTGCAACTTGGGACAGTGGAAGGCGTCCCTGTCCATGACAGGGGGATTGGAACTGGGTGATCTTCAAGGTCTTTTCAAATCCAAACCAATCTGTAATTCTATGATCTTATTGACAGCTGGTTCTTTCCTTGAGAAATAATTGAACAGGAATGGACAAATGACTCCAAAAATAAAAAATTCTCTTGAACTATCATTCTTGCTTTAGACAATCTTTTCAGATACAGATTTTTTTGCTCATCTATTTCATTTTGTAGTTTTTAAACACTGATTCCTTCTCACTTCATGTCCCTCTGACTTCTGACCTCCCCTCAAAAAAATGCCAGATATTTTTTTCGAATGTTGCAGTGACTCCTTTTTAAACTAAAGGACAACTGGCACCTGCAGCAACTTTTCTCCCACACAATACACCACTATGCAGAATATGAAGCAAATGCTACTTTGAGGTTTATATACCAGCAAAGGTGAAATTTGAATTTTCTGGGATGAGTGCCCTGGAGACTGAAGTCATCAGAGGAAGCATGGCAGAACCAGAACCTAATTAAAGACAGTGTGAGAAAGGGAGAAGGTGACCCTTCAGAATGTTTTTAAACTTTCCCCGTGGCCTGTCTTGTTGCTACAGCTCTGAGAAGGTGCTGGGCCTGCTGCAGGTATTGGGAGGGAAAAAGGGAAGGCAGAGGGCATGGGGATGGGGTAATTCTGCTGCCTTCAAATCCTTCTGTGGCTGGGCACGGCGTTCCTGCATCCTGCCTTGGGTGGAGGTGCATGCTGCAAGCCCCTGGCTGATCTCCTTGCAGTGCCTGGGAAAAGCAGTGCTCATCAGCCAGGCTGCTGAACTGTGAACTGCAATTAGAAAACACTCTCAAAAAAAAAAAACAGGATGAGAAATGGGGCGAAGGAAGCATTATAATCTATTGTGGGGACTCCAAAGAGTAAATGAATTTTCCCAATTAATCCACAGGATGCTGATGTATGTGCCAGGTTCTGAAATTTTAATTTAATATTTAATTTTAATCTTAGTTTGTTTCTGTTCTCTTGAAATAGCCTGCTTTAAAGTAAAATGTGTTTTGAGTATATTTTTCATTATTTTCTACTACTAGCTGTTCCTTTGGTAAATGAATGTTAGAATTGACTTTTTGATATGTTTACTGCTAAATCATTAAATATCATACCTTGCCTATTAGATATCTGACAAGCTTGGTATTAGATAATATAAATATACAAAATTATTTTCCATTCCCATTAGAGTCTAAAGCATCTACTGCTTCTCTGAATTTGCTGCAGTAAGTGATGGGGTAGATGATTTTAGCTTTTCTTTCTCTTGAATTTCTTTATCCTGTCACTTTCAATTGATGCTAAGTAGTATGAAGTGCATAACCACCAGTTGTTAATACATCCCAAAAAAAATCTGTAATCTGAATAGCATAGGAGGCAAAATTATTAACTTTCTTGTATTTTTTGCTACACCTCATGCTTTTTTAATAATGTTACTGTATGCTGGCAAGTATGGTTTGGGGATATTCTTTGTATGCTGCTGATTATCTAGTGGTATTCAATGATGTGGAACATTTCTTGGAAAATACACATGTAAGAATTACTCTAGAAGGTTTCCTAGACCAGAATTTTGCCCTTGGCTTATTGTTTGAGAAATGATGGAAAAACATATGGACATGTATCAGTATGTGCATGGATAATTTCAAGTGTTGCTTCACACTTGAAGTGTGAGTCAATCTATTATGCAAAAAATGACACTTTTGATGAGACCAGAAATGCCAGAGGGAGAATAGTGATACTTTATTAATCACTCTCCTTTTCTTGTAATTATTCCTCTAATAAAAATTTGTAAGAGAACATGAAAAAATCATCTATGAAAGATAATCTTACCCAGAAAATACTTAGAGCATAAAATTAGGATTCATTTATAATATGCAATTTTAAAACATTTTCAAAAACATTGTGAGAGTATTAAAACATCTTTATAGATTGTCAGTGTCATGCATACATAGTTTCCATATTTCCTACCCTGTTGTCCCATATTATTTCTTTTATTTTACTGAAACAGGTAAAACAACCTATATTTTACTCAAATAAATATAGCAATTAACCTTCATTTTTGGTGAGCAGAGAAAGTTTTTCAAAGAGGAAACTTTTGAAGAATGCTAATTAAGCCACTCTTTTCCCACAGCTTCTCCTTCTTTTGGTACTTTAATAATTAAATTTCAAGCTTCAGGTATACAAGAATGATTTCCAGATATTTCCACAAGTGTTAGAAATGTAAAATACAGGGGTGTATACCACAGAAATTTGTACTGTTTCTCTGGTTTTCCTCCCTTCCTTATACTTTTAATTTAATTCTGGAACCCTTTTGGTTATAAACAGTTTATTAGATCCCATTATGATTTCTGACTTGATAATTAGTAAGGTAGGGAACTTGCCAAAATCCTCACATTGAGGTGGATGTAGGTAGAAAATCCTCAGGCTATCAAAGTTTTCAGTGAGATTCTATTTTTGTTGTAGGCACATCAGGATGAGATCTGGAGTCCTGCCTTTTGAGTAGGCTTTGAGTTTCTAATTTAAAAGTCTAGTGAAATAATAAATCATTAAGACAATTATGATCTATATTTTTGGGTTCTGTGTAAGAAGCAATATATTCCTTTGCCACCCACAGAGATGCACAGTGAAAAAAACATGCCTCAGACTTTGGTTTCTTTTCTTGGTGGTGGTTTTTTTCATCTGCCACATTTGTCCCATGTGCTGGGACCTATCCAGGCTGGCTCTTTGAGGTGGAAGAGGAAATGTCTTATCTGGTCATATTCAAAGTGAGGTTTGTGGTTTTTGGGACATATATAACCACATCTTTGCTTGGTTTTTTAACAGAGAATTAAAAGCACTTGTGTCTCTAGAAATATCTTATAAATAATACTCATGTAATATAACTTACAGCAGCAGCATTTAGGCTTTGTGTTGAATTGCACAACTCATTAGTGAGATAAGACTTTAGCTCAAAAAAAGGTGTTGATTATGCCAAGGCTGCTCACAGGCATGTTTCCTCCACCATGGGTGTTTTCATGACTGCACAGCCCATCATGATGTGAGCATAACCACACATAAAGGACCCTTTGCATCACATTATCCATCTTCTAAATCTTTTGGCAATTATTTTAGTGCTATTTTTTCATAGTTTTTTTTTTATAATTTCCATTCCTCTTTGTTAGTTTAATTGATATTGCATTTTTAATTTTCATTCCTCTTTGTTAAATTGGTATTGGATTTTTTTTGTTCCTCATGATTTTCATCTAGCTTCTCTCCCTGAAGTTTGTACGTGGTCACATAAGCATCAGCTGATTCTGAAGATTATATTTTGGCTGTGTTACTAAGGTTGATGTAATGTCCCCCTGCCATTGTCCCAGTCCTCAGCCTTTTGGTTATATTTTCTCTCCCCTGTCCAGCTGAGGAGGGGACATGCAGGACTTGGTGGACACCTGGCATCCAGCCAGAGTCAATCCACCACATTTTGAAATCAGGCAAATCTTCAAAAGGCATCACTAAGATCTACATCAGTGGGCATGTTGGAAATCTTAAAATTGTTTCATTATTCTGTAGGGTCCAGAAGTTTTTGAGTTATTCCTTTTGAAAATCTAGGCAAAACGTGATTTACAATATCCTGTAATTTTTGTCAAGGAAGTCTTTCAAAGATATTTCTCTAGTCAGGAAAGGAGGCTGTTCTGCAGATGTGTGGAACAGAGTGATTCTATGTCCCAACACAAGAGGAGCTCATGTTAGCTTAGCAAATCTGAGGCCTCCTCAAAGTTTTCAGAAGTGATTCTGAATTTACATCAGTACAAATGACTAGTTCTTGTATTGTAATGAGGTGGTATTAGAAGACATTTATGCAAAGCAATATGAGTGGAAAATATTTTAGAAGCCCTGATCTTTAAATTGGGTAGAAATATTGCTCTTAGCCCCATGATTTTAGGGTCAGAAAGCACGGAAAAATATTTCCAATGGACATGGTAGATCCCATCACAAATGTACAGGCAATAAATTTTGCATTTCAACACAAAATCCCAAGTTATGCTTTAAATAGAGCTGTGTTTGTAGTACCCAGAAATTGAAGCTGGTTGCAGGACTGAGCCTTGAATTTTATACTGTTTTAATTGACTATTGAATAAATTAGGCACTATAATTGTTTAGGAAACTAAATTGGAATTGCTTCATTATCTAAGCCTTTTCTAATAATGGAAATTGTAATCCTAAATCACCTGATTTCTCTTGAAAATTTTGCAGTCCTTCAATAGCTGAAGAAAAGTGGGGAAAGTTAGATAAGACTTCTAATTACCCGTGTCTTTGACTCTTTGACATGGTTTTGGCAGTCACCTGTGCCTTTTACATGGCCACTCTGTTGCATTCTGAGAAAAGGAGAAATAATTTTCTGCTGCTTTTGTGAAGGAACAGAATCTGTAGCTGTCTTGGCAAAAGAGCTCTTGGCTTTTCTGCCATTCTGAAGAATAACCAGACTGCAAGTTTGTACTTTCTTCAGTCCATCAGGATATAAATACACTAACTTTGTAGCTGATATTTCAAACTGTGTATTCGATTTTTTTTTGCCTGTGTATGCAAATATTCCTTTTTTTTTCCTTTCTAAAAATAATCTTATTCTCATGCAACTACTGTATGATTCTTGAGAAATGTTAGAATTGCACATGTATATGTTGGGGTCTTTTTTAGAGGAATAATTTGATTTTGATTAGTTAGACAGAACTTGGTTTTTTTTAAAAAACATTTTAGATATACAGAGAGTGGAAGGCTGTTTGCTTGCTATTTGTTGGTGTGTTTTTGGAATAAGGAGTTCAAAATCATTAATCAGAATTTGAGGTTCACTAACATGACTTGTTTTCAAATCTAATCAAATGAAACAACAGTACGAGTAAAGAAGTTATATTGTTATTCCGGTGAAGTGTCTAAAGATACTTCTCCATTATTCCAGGGCAGCAATAGAATGACACTTCTTCTAATTACTAGTGGCATAGAGGAAGGAAAATACACATCTGCAATTTTCTTCCTTAGTTATATGGATTTCCAACATGTCACACAGATGATCAGTGAAAATGCTGGTGTTCAGTAATTATATTCAGCACTTCAAGGGTTTGCACAGATATGTTAATATTCCCATTAATCTTCTTCCTTTATATGGAAATCTGCAGCCCAGATGTTGCATCATTTGCAAATCTTGCAATTAGAACATTTTATAACTTGCGGTTATGCAAAGGGGCAGTAGACTGGAAAATGGGTAAAATTGCTTGGCTAGGACATTACCATGGCAACACACTGACCTCCATTCAATTAGTTACAACTGAAGATCCAGCTATTAATTATAATGGTCAGAAAAGGATATAATCTGAGCCTCCTTTTACCTTTTTAATATGGGCATTTCTTACTTGCCATAAATCTCTGACTTTAAGAGACAAAGCTCCAGACCTGAAGCATTAGAAGTGATAGTGCTGAAATACTGATGGAAAGTGGAGGACAGTAAAGGAATCTCATTTATCAGCTGTAGTCAAGGTACTACTTTAACTTTTTGTAGTCTAAGCATTCTGTCAGGCAAGTTTCAAAGTGAATATTCGTTATTGCTCATTTTAGCTATTGAAATCTGTTATGTGTGCCAGCAATTATCTCTCACTTTAGAAAGCTGCTGTTAATTAGGGCCAAACTAATCACCATGAGACTTGTGGAAATAGATAGATGCCTCCTTTTGACAGAGTTTTACATTTTGCTGTAGCAAAGTTATTATTTTCTTGGCATGCCATCAAATAAGAGTTATCTGTTAATTATAGAAGGCACTCTACTTTCTCACACAGGAGCAGTCCGTGTACAGTCAGACAGCAGCACCCTGGCTGGGCAGTAAATTCCTTGGAGTAGGGCTGTTTTTTGGGAGCTTGTGCAAGCTACAGTGCCCCCCTACATCACATTCACTCCAGAAATTGCAAATCCTCAGCCTCTGAGCTATTGAAAATTTCAGGTAGTTTGTGTCCTTTTAATTTATTTTCTTTTTAGTTTTATGTTTACCTCTCCACTGCACCAAGCAAACAGAAGACCAGGTACTCTGCACAGTGACTTCTTCCTTCCTCTTGAAGTACAGTATGTTCAATATTCATTTTATCAATGCTGATGTGTTTAAGGGGTTTGAAGTGCCTTCATCTGTTTTTTCTTTTTTCTTTTTTTCTTTTTTAANACTGAGTGCTGGGCAGTCAAGTTCAGAACTCCTTTTAGCATATTGATTATGGAGCTCTGACTGTTTATTGTTGTGGTTGTTTCCCTCTCTCTTCCACAGCCCTTTCCTGTAATTCCTCAAGGAATTTGTGGAGGTAACCTCACTGCCTAGGTCTACTTTGCAGTTATTTAAGGAAGCATATCAAGACAGAGACGATAAATTGATAAAGTACCTTGTTTATCACAGACATTCCCTTACGTATTTAACAGAATACAGTCATTGTATAGTTGATGGATCCAAGATGCAGATCCAGCACAATTAATTTTTAAAGTGTCTTCAGATTATTTGTGGTCCAGGAGCAAATACAGAGACTGAAACTTTGCATTATTTTTTTGTTCTCCCCCAAATAGATTTTGCAATATATGCAGGGGATATTTTTTTTCTAGTTTTTGTTTATTTGTTTTCTTTTGGTTGTTTTTTGCCTTTCTAATTCACATTTAGCTCCTTCTCCATCAAAACTTGTTCTTTACTCCCTATCAGGATATCTGAACAAAACTAATTTTCTGAGCTTCCTAGAATTATTTTGATAACAGGCTCCTTCTTAGTTGTTTCTTTATTATTTTTACGGGGGGAATTGTTGGTTTGTTTGTTTGTTTTTTTAATGTAAGTAAGTAGTAAAATTGAGAAAGAATTTTCTTCTGCTCTGAGGGAAAGACATACTTATTCCCAAATGTAAGTTACCATATATATGAGGCACTCACATAAAGGAAGAGCTTTAGACAGCCTGGTAAGATAGGGAGGAAGGGTTCTAGGGGTGAAAGTTTGAGAAGAGAAAGAATATAATTGTAAAGAAACCCTCTGAACCACAGAAAGGCCAATTCTCTGCTTTCCACCATAATCCTCAGCATTTCTTTGCAAAACTACATCTGCACAATTTTCTTTACACTGTGTGGGCTCATACAGTTGTTATTTCACTGCATATGGAGGAGAATTTACGTTCTGGATCACAGCAATAGCTTTCAGAGGATGGTGTCTGGCAATAAATAAAATTGCTATTATTAAATTTCAATGAGTCTGCAAATTTACTATAATATGTAACTTATTTCTGCCTACTGCTACTTGAATTGAGTTTAATGTTTCCCACTTTTTCCATGAGCTATCTATATTCTGTCTGAATTTACCTTCTCCATGTACACTAAAACATGAGTCTGGGCTATCTGAACACTTGAGGCCCATCTAGTTTACATTTAATCAATACCTTTTTGAGCATTTAAATGTTTTCCATGATGGCCCTTTCAGCCATCTGTTCAAAGCCAATAAACCTACCCAGTGTTTCTTTCTCAATGGGTCATTTTGTAAAACTTGTCTTATACAGTAGAGTAGCTGAGACAGAATCATAGAGGGGCTTGGGTTGGGAGGGACCTTTAAAGACCAACTGGCCCGACCTCCAAGAAGAAAAAGATTACTCTGATTTTCCTATAGTAATTCTAAATACATATATATAGATAAGGAAGGTCAGCAGATGAATAAAAAAAGGAAAAATACAGGATAAATAGAAACATCACTAAAAACCAGTGGCTACAACTCAAAAATATAGACAGTTTTGCATAAAGAGTGTGCATCACAACAGCTATATGGCCTGACTTATCTCTTTACATCTAGTTCTATTTCACTTCATTTTTACAGGGTTTAAATTGTATATAAAGAACGTGCCAGTCCATCAAAATAAGTTACATTGGATCCAGGAGCAGAATAATGGCTAGGCCTTATAGTTTTCTCACATATCTGCTTCTTATTCATTTTCTGTGGCAGAATTGATTGTTCACTTGAATAACTGCTTCAAATATTGTATTTATAAGGAAGAAAATAGTTGTTTATATTCTTCATAATTTCTCTCTGAATTCTTTCAGAGTCTGGGGGGTAAATTTCAGAGGGTCTGTCTTTTATATCAAATAGATGGATGAAATCTTGTCATCTGTCCCTGCAGATAAAAGGTGTAGCACAGTTTTTTCCATGTGGTTAATTTTCTCCCCTTTCATCCCTTGTCCTCTTTCTCCCCAGACAGAATAGCTTGGTGTCTTCTGCCTGCTGAGAGTGGCTCTTGATTCAAATTATCCCTGGGTATTTTTTGGGTGCAACTGGTTGGCAGAGGGCAAATGTGTGTCAAGGGAGTGTCAGCAATATGTAGCATGACATCCTAGTGCTGGTTTGTCATCATGGCTGTAGCTAAACAGTTTTATCATCCATATCCATATGGGAGACTGCAGCAGGCACAGCCTCTTCTCTAGCCACAGATGAAGTGGCAGGACACTATAAAAGCTGTGTGACAATCCCAGCACAGCCAAAATAGATATGTGCTGAATATCCAGAAGGCTTATTATTTCAGGCTCAGGATTGCACTTATATTTTCACAGGACTTCTGGTTTCAAGTTGGCTTATGTTCTATTAGCTGAGGAGGTATAGCTCTCTTGCATCTGCCTGGAGAATACCATCTGCTGCTGTCTTGTCATTAGCAGATCTAGTAACAATAATCGTGTGGGGTTTTACACAGAGTGAAATCCTTGCCCCAGAAACCTCTTTTTGAAAATTGAACCTGGTTCAATTTTATGCCAAGACAGGTGAATGAGTCTCAGAGGCTGAGTTTCATTAACCAGTGGGAATGTGATGTCATAAAGTAATAAAGTGATTTTTTTTTTTCTCTAGCATTTATCACAAGTATATAGTAAAAGATGCTTGCATGCAGTGTGACTACAGGTATATGCATATGCATGCACACATGCCTACAAACACGTGTTCATAAATGTAAGAAAAGTACACTGGAGAGAGTCAATATTTTAGAACTCCAGACTGTACCACTTGCAGATAAGTTAGCTGAGGACAAGGGTGGTGAAATCACTTTGTCATGAAGAGAGAGTTTTGGAAGGAATAGAATTCCTTTTGGCGTATGGTGGATGTGCTTTATAATACTTACATGATTCACTTTGTCCCACAGCTGCCCCTTTTGCATGATTTTTTAGCATGCAGGAAATATCCAGAGTTGGCCAGTTGCTCAGAAATAGTCCAGAATAACTTTTGCTTTCTCTGTCAAGAATATGATCTTCCATTTTAACTAGCCCTTGGTCCCTGCATAAGGAGAGGAAGGGCTCTTCTTGCAAGCATGCAATGGTGGGGTGGAAATCTGCAGTTTCAAGTGGTTTTTATCCACAGCTGAGCACTACACAGAGCACAGGGAAAGAGAAATAGACACGTGTGTGCATGGGAAAACATTAAATTATACATTACATAATGCTATACTATAAAATTGCTCCCAATGGTTTTGATTTTTTTTTTCCCTTCTCTAAACAAATTAAACTTAGGATCTAAAACTTATGTTATGGCAAAACTAAAATCAGAAAAAAAAGTCAACTTTGTTAGGAAAGGTTGACACACTGTGACCCAGATGTCTAACCTGATATTTCTCTCATTGCTAGTAGTTACCCTACAGGCATTATCAAAGCAATTTAAACTACTGTATGTCTAATTTGCACTGACATAATTAGAACATTAGTAAACTTGACTATCTAGTCATTGCAAGTTATCATTTGTGAACAAGATCAAGTTAGAGCTGTATGAAGGCTCTGACACTTTATGGCGTGATTAACTAGAAGTTAATTTTTTTGAACATTTCAATTTACAAAAAAAGTTCTTTTTTTTTTTAAACCTGTGCTGTAGACATCCCTACAGTACGATCCCATGTCTGCTGAAGCTTTGACATTGAAGCATTGTAAAGTGAACCAAAAAGACAACACCGAGCAGAGAGCTGTGTTTGGCATATCAAATAGTCCCCTTGCTAGATCAAACTGCCACACATCATTCCCTGTCCATCAGTAGCTTAGTCCCATCAATAGTTTACTGACCTGTGCTGTGATAACATTTCCATCTCTGGAGTGCACATTGGCTGGGGGGTGGGGGACAGGGAGGTGACGCTCATGCTGCCTGTCGGTGCGTACCGGGGGTATCGACTGGGCACGGCGCTCTGCTCTGCTGGCTGACTGCCACCCCTCCTGCGTGCAGGGCTCTGAACTTTGTCATGGCTGCATAAATGGAGCAGCTTCCACTGAGATCAGCCAGGTCTCAGGAAAACAAACATCAGCCAAATTGAACAAAAAAAAGAAAAAAAATAAATAATGAAAGAAGTCCTTGACATTGCCACAGTGCACTCGATAGTCACAGACGGGCTTAGTTCTGTTGCAGGCTATTTGACTAAGAGTGTAAAAGACTGTTTGAGACAATAAAACTTTAAACATCTTGTCAGACACTTCCAGAACAACTGTCCTTTCTGCTAGCTTCAGGTCAACACTAAAAGTGAAAGTTCAGAATACCAATTAACTTATCTTCCTGACAAAAACCCCACTCAGTTCAGGAATATTATGTAGCTCAATATTTTATTAATGTAGGACAGCTTTGATCTTCATTTACTTTCTGAACCTATATTGATTTTTTTTCTTTAAATTATTTTATTAATTATTCATATGATTGCAAATCAACCATCAGTTGGAAATAAAGATCTTTGGACATTGTTTTTATTTTTTTCTCACACCTTTATTGTAAAAGGTGACCCAAAGCAATGTGAACTGTTAGCCATTAAAGCCAGCCTGCTTTTCTTTTCTTTTGATTTGGTGGCTGAAAAGATTATTGTAATATTGTACACCACCAAATTATAGGAAAAATATTTTAATATTGCACAGCATCATATTATGAGATTAATTTTCTGAATTAATAGTAATTTACCAGTTCCCTAAATAGTTAGCAGGGAGACTAAAGAGCTTTGGATACAGCAAAATACTTGGCTGGTTATGTGGAAGTAAAGTGTTTCAATATTCTCTGCCCCTGACCTGGAAGTTTTCCAGAGGTTCCTAATGGAACCCTGTACATAATATCAGAAATTATTCCTCTGAGGTTTTCCTTACTCTTCACCTTTTCCTGTATGTTCTCCTCTCATATGGATATCCAAGGCCTGTTGAAGGTCCCTGACTTTGACTATGAAATCTGTAACTAACTTGCACTCTTAAACCATCTACATTCTTGGACATATTCCTGATTTGGGGAAAGTTACTTTCGTTTCTGGGGTTTTTTGGTGCTCATTTGTTGGAGTCAGTAATTCAGGAGTCTCTCTGAATTCTTCAGAGAGAAATCAGAGCACAGGGATTGAATTAAAACCTTGGAATGGATTAAAATATGTTAAGCCACTCACATATAAGACAAAAGTGAAAGTTTGTTTTAGTATAAATAAGCAAGTACGTAGAATAAGTTTTAAGTGCTTTTAGTAAGTAAAAGGTCTTAAATACCAGTGTAAAAGTTCGAGTTCTAGTAAAAGTTAAAAAACATAGCCTTAAATACTAAGAGTTCCGTAGAAGTTCCAAAGCCATAATTTTAAACATAATAAAGCTATAGTAAGAATATTGCTTATATTTTTCAGATAAAACAAAATAAACCATATATGTAGTTTATACGTAGCCTAGCGTGCTAAAAAAATGGAATTCTAATAAGTTAAAAAGTAGTAGTCCGAGTTTGTGTCTTAACTTGTTAAATAGTTTCTATATAAAAACATGCATTAAAGAGAGCTGCTGCTTTTGCCATTGCCTTTTACTTTTTACTTTTTACCATTACTTTTTACCATTGTTTTTTGCCATTTACTTTTACTTTGCTTCTGCTTCTATTTAGAACTTTATATCAAAACTTAACATAGACTTTAGTACCTGTAACTTGGGTTTTAAAACTGATGTACTTCTGCAATAAACAACTTTATAGCAACTTTTAGCTGCTTGACTCATTAAAAAAAACAACCTGACAAGTTGGGTGCCTAAAAGCATCTGGAAGCTTAACCTCACACTCACTGGCTAGCTTTTTCATGAATAAGAAATGCTTTAACCAAATCACTTCATGTTTCCCACTGAAATAGTGCTGACGGAAAAGATTTTTCCTGGTTCTCTTCCATGCATCACTGGATACCCACACCCATCATGCTGCAAACCCACAGCATTGCCAATGTGGAAGTGCTCTGTCACCCATTTCAGCCTTCTCTGGTAGAAAAGGGTACTTGAACACACTCTATGTAGATGACCAGTGCTTCCTAATAAAGATTATCCAATAATCCATTCAGCATGGCAGCCTTAGAGTCTTAAATTCTGTCTTTAAATATTTTTTTTATCAGCATGAATTTTGCTGTTCTTGTAGATAAACCAACAGCCAAGATGCAGCTGAACCCAGGGTCCCTTGAACTGCTCCACATCAGTTTCTCAGGTACAGCCTTACAACTGGGTGTAAGGCTTTGAGTACAAACAGCTTGCAACCATAAGGAGAAGAGGGAAAACCCTAAAACTTTCAGGAGGATATTGCTCTTTATTCACTTCACCTGTTTCTAGCCTGCCTTCTCCCCTTCCCCAGACACAAGTGCAAGTGGCATTCCCTGCCTTGCACATAAGCTCTTTGGAAATGTCTTGGGGGGAGAAACATGCAGGCAAACTCTCCCCTTGATTCCTTAGGGACACGTGCTCAGTGAAGCTCAGCCCTCTTTTGCCATGGCAGACCTCTTTTTTTGTTCAGCTTCTCAGCTACCAGCTGTCCCTTAGCCCTCCAAAAAGATGATTTAACTCTGGGACCTGTCATGGACTTTAAACTGTTTTGATGGGAAGGGTAAAGCTTCTGGAGAAGGGCCTTGAGTAGTTCCTCAGAAACTGCTCTTAGGCAGACAAGTGGTGTCTTGGATAAATATTTGAACTGAGATACCAAGGCTGAAATGGAACAGAGAATTCAAAATTGTCCCCAAAAAGAAGCAGTTCCATATCATGTGAAGTAGAATGTCATTGCTCTTGTCTCCCTCTCATTGGAATGAGCTGCCCCCACTCGAAAATATTGTTACATGCAAATGAAATTCTGTTGTCCTCTACTTAGAGAACTCTCGAACTACTTGAGGCATTCAACCTCATGTTTAAGAGTTTAGGACTGTGCTGGAATATCAAATGAAGTTCTTTGGCATTTGACAGAAACATTCATGTTTAATTAAAATTCACAGAGAACTAGAAACATACAAATATTAACTATCCAAAATGCTCAAGGTGTGGTTTAATCCTATGTGAACTTCCTGCTGTCTTCTTTGCAGAACAAGTAATGCCATCCTTTTGTTTGTTCTTTCACCAGAAGGTATCTTTGTACACCCAGTGTTGGATCATATTTTATCCAAACTGATTATTTTTTTATCCACTGAAGTAGATAAAGTTGATTTGTGTTAGTTTGTGTAATCTAAACAGGCAAGAACAAAGATTATTTTTTTCTCATTGGTGAAGTGTGATGTGTTCCTTGCCCTTCTAGTGAAATTTCTTAGTTATACAGCTTGTAATTTTCTCCCTTTATTTTTTTATTAAACTGTGACATTTATTAATAATGACTTTGGCTTCATCTCTCTAGAGCTTGCATTCCAGGGAGTTCACACTATTCTTTAAACTCTGTTTTCAAGAAGATATAAAATATGCATAAATTCCCTGGCAAATCAGAGTTCAGTTGCAAAAGCTATCTTAGTAACCAGGTGATGGATTGGCTCCATGAAAGAACCAAATTAGATAAAATGACAAGAGCTTATGCAAATTTTTAAAAAATAAAGGGTCTGTTTTAGAAACAATAAAAATTTGTTATCAGAAAATATAATGTGCCCTTAGGACGTGATACTGGATATTGCTACATGATTTAAATTTTGGAATTACAGGATAATTAATGTAATAACTCCTTCCTCATAAACAGCTCTAAAGGTATGAGGAAGTATTTATAAGAGATATGTATTTCCATCAGCTTTATTACTGCAGGGCAAAAACAGGGTTAATATATTTAGGAAGAATTTATTTTCTTTGCTGTCATTAAAAATATAATACAGGAATTATTAACATTAAAAATATAATACAGGAATTATTAACATTTCCGTATTACTTGTAATGAAAACTACACCTCTTGGCACAGTTGGACAACATTACTAAAAAAAAATTAAAACTTGTTTTAGTGTTCTGGCTCTGTTGTGCTTAAGTACATTATATCCTAGACCCAGAGTCATCAGTGAGGACCCGTTGGTACTTAGGGCTTTAAAATAGCTACAGCAACATCAGAACCTGGTTTATGGTTGCTTGGTTTCCAGTAGGGGAAGGCATTTACTGAGCAGGGAGTAATTTCTAGTCTGGAAAAGGGGGTGAAGCAAACACAGCTTCAGGTTCTGGATGAATTCATTGTGTACTTTATGTGGTCAAGAGATGGAAAAGGATAGGGAAAAAAATGCATCACATTAATTTCCTTCCTTCTTGGGTGAAACTTAGAGCTTTTTCTTTATTTTCTTGTTCCAAATGACGTTCTTAAAAATAATACAAATATAGTTTTTCCACCTCCAAAAAGTGAGGTCAACAGACAAGGTGCAAATTCAGGCATTACTCCTATTTGCCTATAGGAGCAGTGTTTATTTCCAAGTTCAAACACACGTAAGCAAACTTGACTTGTGCGATGTGCATTCTGGTGGTGTTTTGTTTTTTTTCTTTTTTTCTAGTTCCTTCAAGATTTTGAAATATTTTCCCAATATAAACTTGGAAAGTCCCAAACCAGCAAGGTGGCAACTCACATTCCCCCATGGGTGTCTGCAACTGTGTCTCCTGAGGTTCTGCCTTCTAGCCTGGGAGCAAACTGTGGTTTTAAGCTTTTTAGGATCTCTACCAGCTGTGATTGCACAGCTGCAGTGGAAGCACAGGTATGATGGATTCCTCCTACCAGGGAATGAGAGCTGTCCAGATAGGACATTGCAGCACACTCTTATCAGCTGCCAACACTGGAGCCCAGCAGCGTCTGGCAACCCAGATATGAGCAAAAAGTAGATTTCCCTATGACTTGGTAAGAGGAAAGAAGAATTTCCAATTCCAGGTGGAGCTTCTGGGGTGGCTGACTGCCTAGAAAATGAGCTAAACCCATGCATGTGTCAGGTGCTTTGGCCTGGCCTTCTCTCTGGATGCCCCTCTAAGCTCTTGTGGGTCCAGAGTGGATGTGACAGATGGTTTAGACTGTGGTACCCAACTCACTCCAGGCAAACCTTCCTTGCCAAAGGCCCACTAGGCTCAGCTCTCTAGGTAGCTACTGCCTGTCTTTGGAAACACATAAATAATTCTTAAATTTGGAAATGCAATGTAATACATCAGGAGGCTTGCAAAGTTTTCCAGGTTTTTATTTTAATTTACAGATTGTGCCGATAAGCATCAAATAAAATATTGCAATTCATAAAAGACATTAATTCTGCTCTCTTAAGATGTTGTTTGCTCAAGAATGCTCAAACTGGATGCAGCAGCATCTGTTTTTCAGTTCTGCTTTCATCTAATTTTACAGCTGGATTGTCTAAGCCACAAGAAGGTCAAATGATTTGCCCTGACTCTGCCTATGAATTTACAGCATATGTTTGACAATAAGAACCCATATGCTTGCCAAAAGTGTGTTAAACATTTTAAATGTATGGTTTGAAACAATGCCTTTTTTTTACTAGGAAACAGTAAGGTTAATAAAGTGATTTTGTTGTTGTTCTGCTAAATTAACAGGAATAAATTGATACCACTAATTGTTCAGACTTTTACTGACAGTAAAAAGTTTACTGATATTTTCTTCTTACTGTAGGCTTAGAAAAAGGATCTGTCTTTTTATTATTATTTATGGCAAATTTTACTGCAGAGCACAAAAAAGGATCGATTCATTTCACTTGTAGCTGTTGTATTTTCAGTGCAAACCCAGCACTCTTCAACATGGTGATAACTGTGAAATAATTCACATTTCATAGCGTTGCTTACACACAAAGTGGTAGAATAGTTCTTTAATGGTCTCTCTCTCTTTCTCTCTCTCCTATTCCTGCTTTGTGGAGTTTTTTTTGGGGGGGGAGGTTGTTGTTTGTTGTAGTTTTTTTTTTTTTTTTTTTTGTGTTGTGTTTTTGTATGTGTTTTGTTTGTNATGATGAGCAGGGCTTGCACGTAGCCAAGGCCTTCTCTGCTTTTTGTACTGCCATGCTTTATGGGAGCCTGGGAGAAGACAGCCAGGACAGGTGACCCCAACTGACCAAAGGGATATTCCAGACCATATGGTATCAGGCTCAGTGTATGCAGTGGGAGGAAGAAGGAGGAAAGGAGGGACATTTGCAGCGATGGCATTTGTCTTCCCAAATCATGTTGTGCATGATGGAGCCTTGTGCTCCTGGAGATGGCTGAACACCTGCCTGCCCATGGGAAGCACTGAATGGATTCCTTGTTCTGCTTTGCTTGTGTGTGCATGGCTTTTACTTTCCCTGTTAAACTATCTTGATCTCAACCCATGAGTTATTTTACCTTTCTGATTCTCTCCCCCATCCCACAGGTGAGGGAGTGAGCCAGCAGCTGCGTGGGGCTTGGCTGCTGGCTGGGGTTAAACCACAACAGTGAAGAAGGCTAGGAAAGTGAGGAAGAATATTTCAAGCTATCAGATTTAGTCTGAGAATACATTAATCCACAGCTGTTTTGCATTTATTATATAAACCTTATTAACTGGCATGGGGAGAGCCTTGCTGCTGACCCAAGGTAGCCGTGGGAGTCCAGTGACACGGGGTCCGTGGGGCTGGTGGCCACATCCTCACCTGGTGTGCTGAGAAACAGCAATGTGCAGGTTCTCTCTGGACACAGTGGATGATCAGATGCCAGCTGGGAATAATTTAAGCTAAAATCCAGCCATCCTGACCAGATGGGGCTTGGGTTGGCCTAGACCACTTGTTCTGAACAACAATTTATAGTCTCAGGAATTATGACAGTACTGGTGCTGAGCTCTACCTTTCCATATGTATCATTGGCTTAAATGTTCATACTTTATACTCACTTATGCACATATAGGACTTTTTTCTTTTTTTTTTTTTTTTAATTACTGGAAAGCTATCGCATGGATTGCACTCTCTTTAAGAAATTTCTTTTTCTATTGGTTTCAAAAGTGTCCTCAACCATTTTAACATGGCTCCCTTTTTGGAATAACTTGTTTTCCAGCAAGTTGAATGGGAAAGTTTTCCCAGGGTTCAGTAGATGTCCTTTCTGGCCATGTTCCCCATTTCCCTTTGGCCTGAAGACCAGTGGCTTAGGGAGAGTGTTTTAAAGTGCTTCTCAGAGTGCCACTGAGAAGTGGTTTGCAAAATCAGACTAACTGGTGTCGATGGTGTGTATTACTGTATAATAAAATATCTTCTGGCCCCCAAAGGAATATCCTGTAAGGATTTGGAAGGCTCTACTGCAGTCAGCCTCGTGCCTTAGGCTGTGTTCTGCTGTGTTGGGACTGAAGGTCTGGCTGCAAATGGATGTGCCCAATGGTTTCATTCAGAGTCGTTTAGCTTGTTGGCTTCTGTTCATCTTTGTAGAGGTGATTGGCAGTTTGTAGTTTTATAGTTTCAAGTTTATCGCCACAAAATAAATGCTAAGTAGCTCCAAAATGCTCAGTAGCTCCAAAATGCTCTCTAAACTGCCCCTAAAGCTTCTAAGGACTGCAGGGCAGTACAGACCTGGAGGGATGCAGGGATTGGAGCTCTGTACTGCTATTTTGGCTGTAAAACATGCTTATCCTGCCTCACTAGGAAACACAAAAGTCTTGCACTTCTAATTAGAAGTATAGACCCAGTGTGTTTTTCTTTTTGTGCTGGGACCCACACCTTGCATGGGTTTGTTTGTGTGTTTTAATAAGTTTTGAGACTTTTAATTCCATTCAGCCTTTTTCTAGAAAAAGCAAAAATTGTCACTTATAATAGGGCATATTCTTCAACAGATGAATGCTATTATAAAATCGTTATAAAGAAAATTTACATATTTTCCTGTTTTGCTTTTTTTCAGGCTAACTGTCACTTAGTGTATCCTACAGAAACTCTTAAATTCCCTCTAAGTACCAGTTACTCACTTTGATAATTTGGTATTTTATGAAATTGGATCCTCACTTTGATAGTTTGGACGAGTCACAATTATTAATTAGTAAGAACGCTGTCACTCAGAATATTCAGGATTCCACTTTGTCTCATGATCATGCAATTCACATTTAAATGGTGATTTTTTAAAAAAAATCTTACTACAGAACACTTTCCAGTTTTGATTGCAAAGGTATTGGCAATTTCCTAACAATATGAAGTCAGGTTTATTAATGGATATTTTCCAGTTAAAGAAAAAAAAAGAAGTAAAATCATCTTGTATGTTGGGCTAGGCATATATTTTTGAACTCTAATAGATGTATATTTAAATGCAAATCCTTTGAAATCAAGTGCCTTACATAGTCTTGTCTTTCAAAGGAAGCTGTTGAAGTTGCTGAGAGTACATTTTTAAAAGCTCTCCAGGAAGTTTAACTTATGATAATCTTAGAAAAAGAAATCTGTTTGAAGGTGATTTTGGGTCACTTGGTGAGGATGGAGCTATTTTGAGATATTTGCTTTTTAACCTGCTTGACATAAGGATGTGGAGTGTGGCATTGCTTTGATAGCAGGGCAGAAGAATGTCTCTGCAACACCTGCTGATCTCACACTGTTCCCTTCAGCTATCTCTGTGCATTTAAAATACAATGTTTTTCAAAGAGTAGGCTCTGCTTTTTAGCAAAATCTATCCCATGATATAGAAAATAGTTATACCACATAACAAACCTAGCCACTTTACGTGCTTGTGAAGTCTTTAAATGATATACAAGACTGACATTAAAGGTTTCCAGCAGTTTTTAAAAAAATCATCAATATATGCTTATTTTCCGATCATACCATTAAAAAAAAAAGAGCCACATTACTGTTTTTAAATTACAATTTTGCTATTGCAAACTTAAGTATATTAAGCAAATTAAATGGATTTTGAGATGAGGGAAGAGCTTATCATAGGAGTTGCAGTTCTTTAATTCCAAAAGCCAGAGCAATTTAGATACAGGCTCCATTTAATTAGAAATTATAAGATGGATAAAATGAGTAGAATAGAAGGATTTCCTTTCCACCTATCCATTTCTAAGAAATACATGTTTTGACAGCAGTAATGCTGTCTTAAATAGCTAATGTTTCATGAAACTTCCACCTTATTTATGTGGGTTGTTCTCACTGCACCAAGGAGCCTCTGAGATGCTCAATAGGACAAGGATCTATGCTGGAATAAATCCGGATGGATATGGAAAATTTGTTTTAATACTCTTGTGAGAAAATCCCTGAAAGTGTTCTTTTCCTGCAGTCCCCATGAGCTTTCCTTCAAACTTTTCTCCTGCCAATTTTTCAAATCCTTTCTCTGAAAGACCTTGAGTGCTAATCGCAAACCAGAGATCACCTTACTTTTGTTGGCAAGCTTTGCCTTTTT